>JASCZW010007280.1:0-27827 GCA_034211315.2 Aedes japonicus
ATAGTCATCACTTGTTTCGGTACGAGGCGTCAATCACGCATTCATGAATTCTTTGACCGCGAGTCCCGCTCAAAACACGCTCACGATATCACCCAGCAACTGCGACAGTTTTTTGTTCTGCTCACAAAATTCACCGATCACGACTATTTTTCAACGATCAGAAAACGTGACGGGCTTGGTTGACTTCCAAAATCCTACTTCATCACAGTTCATTATAAATACTTGATGCGAAAAACGTGTTTCGAAAAACTAAACAATGCATCATTATTAGTTATGAATTTCAATCGCAAACTCCACTAATGAATTTCTACCAACTGCACAAAAATTTAAATAATAAGTATTCACCAAATATTTCTCATTCGCCGTTCTGTGAGTTCAATATTTTTCCGTGCTCTTTTTAACGTAAGACTACGTTTCTCTTTTCTATACCGGGTGGCATTCCAAAATTTTGAAAAATGAGAGCGATACGCAAAAGTGAAAGGTTTTTGAACGCTTATACCTCTCGTTTGACTAAACAGAATGACTTCATTCATACGCCATTCGATCAGAAAAACTCAACAATTTTTCGCATTGAAATTTGAAATAAGTTCCATTAGTATTAGGAGTTCAATTTTTCAATTATATATGACCAACTTTTGCTGCCATACAAATTTGCATATCAACAGGTTGAAAAATTTATTTTCCCTAACACGGTCGTGGGAAACGGGTAGCAAATGGCTTCTTCTCTTCAAAACAATTTTGCTTTGTTGCCAGTATCTGATTTTTCAGTTGTGGCAAGTCCCCTTTTATAAAATTTGCTTCGTGACTGCCTTCTTTCTTGACTATGCTATCAACACTACTATAGAGCCGCGGGCGAACGAAATTGGTTCAGTGTTCCAAGCACCTTCCTGCTGCCGGTTCAAACGAGGTTTTGCTCTCCCGCCACAGTCCGTCTGGTTTTGGTATGGAATCCTAAAATTATTTTCCAACGCATTATAGGTATTATCACCGTCTTCTTCTGGACTATCGATTGACTTTAACATTAAAAGGGTATTTGTTTGAGTAAATTTTTCATAATTTAATCTTATGCCATCATTTAACAGAACCTTAATCTTATGCCATCATTTAAAATAACCCAGAAAGAACGGCGTCAAGAAAATAAAATATGAAGCAAAATGTATAAGAGGAGACAGGTTAAAGTAAAATAATAGTTTAGCGCCAACATCGGATTAGGGCGAATCTACTTTTGTAAACAATGGCTTTCGTAGTTATTTTCTCATGAATAAACACAAACACAAATTAAGCACTCTTTGAGGAAGAGGAACGTTATCTCTATCCACTGATATATTCAATTTGTAGTAATTGTATTCTACTTCCGATAAATTAGCAAACAAAGTGCTTGCTTACAAAAGTAGATACGCCCTAATCAAATGTTGCGCTGCATTGTTTCATTGGATCTTCTTACTTTTCTAATGCTTTGATTTTTGTTGGCAAAAACAGATAGTGAAAAGTTATATTCCGTTTGACTTACTATTGCCCAAAAATTTCAGCAAAGGCAAGGTTACTGCAAGTCTGCAAGCAAGCAAGAAGAGAAAGAACAAAAAAAAAACATAATAGTTGCAAAGAGTTGGATCTTACGAGTTGATAGATTATACAGCTTTATATGTACCCAAATACTCAAATTACCTTGTTCAATAATTATCAACTAAATGGTATGTATTTATTACTTGAATAATACCATTATTACTACACACCAACGCGGTCTTGCAAGAATCTCGCGGTTATATCCCTGATATAAGCCACCTCAAATTTTTTGCTTAAGACAAAGCACCCGAAACTTTGAAACTTATACAACAAACTCCTCAGGGTATTCAGAAAAAGTGTCTTACTCAGCTTATGCGCCTGCAGTCGCCACGAAAATTTTGTTTTCTACGCTGGAATTCACACCATTCGTGAACGAAAGGTAAAAAGACACAACGCAAGACAAATGCAATGGTTCCGAGAAAACCAACCAGGAAGTTAACTTCTTCCCGCATCACATACCCATCCGGAAGGATCACCTCGGTATGGTGGTTGGATGGTGGAAAACAGGTCCTCATCATCGTCGTCCTCGTACATGTGTGCATTTCATTTCTGTGTTCGTTTTGAAACATTCAAGGAAATCATGTTAGTTTTACCATCATTGCCAACACCAACGTTGCGTTGCGTTGTTCGTCAGCGAGACAATGTGTGTGCGGTGGTGTGTGTGCTTGTTGTTGCACACCGATTGGGGCAATTTTACAAGTTGCAACGTTCATGATCATGGCAACCTCGGAAGGAAGTAACGTCACTCCACGGCATCGAGCACACAAACATTTTCCCTTCTTGTCTTCCGGACTACTCATCTGGCTACTCTACTGAGGGTGGGTTGTACGCAAATCTTCCTGCAATGGAAAGGGCCAGAAGCAGAGTAAGGAGCTGTTTTTGTTTCTTCTATCTAGATTGAATTGATAACTTCGAGGAACGTGCGCGTCTATTAGTTTTGCTAGTCAGCAAGAACCTCCATCGCGTCTGCAAAGCAGAGCTGACGGAAGGCAAAATGACGACCGGAGGATGGGAAGGATAGCTTTTCCAGTGATTACCTCGTTTAATATTTATAATTACTTTTCCATTGCGGGAAACCTCGGAGTGATTCTGATGAAAAAAAAAACTTTAGGATGACCAGTTTCCTGAAAATGGCGTACGGGAAAAAAAAATTCTGCGGCTATATATATTTGAAAAGTCAGTCCTTGGAAATCAAATTCAAACAAAACTGAATGTTCGTTGACAAATTCATTCTATCTAGTTATGTTTGCATTTCTAACCTGAACTAATCTTACCTTTTATTTTGCATTTCAGATCAGTTGCTTCAATATCATAAAACTCGAACGCGCACTTGAGTTTTATTCGTTTCAGACGACAACCTACAAGAACCTACAGGTAACGAAACATTCTGGAACCATTCAAATATTCTAACGATAAGTATCCTTACCAACCTTTTCCGCGAAAACGGAATTTCTCTTGCACAAATAAACTCAATCTTGCCCAACATCCACCCACACTCAGTTAAGCGTTGTTCTATAAAAAGCTTACCGTAAACATGGTGGATATTTAAAATACATTTAAGCAAATGCTTCTCTTAAATAAGACGAACTGCAAATTGAGCTCAGCCCACAAAATCAGTGTTTATGCTGGCGGCTGCGGAAAGAATCATAAGATGCCAGAAAATGATCTCTGCCCACTCATCTGCCATTTCTGTGGCAATGAAATGCTGTTTTTCAATTTTCTACAGAGGCTGCCAAAGGATATATCGGATACCATGCTTTCTTGGAATGCGAAAATCAAACCAACATGATTGTGAAACGCAAAATCACAAAATAACAGAGGATTTTGCACAGGTTGAAACATTGACGGCCGGATCCAGCAGCGTTTTAATTGGAAATGGTGAAGGTTAGGAGCAGTTGATTTCCGGGAATCAGATTTTATATCAGAAATGATTGGATATCGGAAATAATGTGGAAGTCGGAATTTGATTCGTTGGTTTCTGGAAATTTAGGTAGAAAAGCTTCCTGACTAATTCCGAAGAAGTAAGTGTGTTGGTGAATTTTCTGAAGGGTAATTTCTTCTCAATCTCAAAAAGTTGTATTACGTTGTTTACTCAGGTACAATGTTCCGGAAGGGTTTATTCCAAGATAATCAACTATCAAAAAATGTGTAGAGATGAAATTTAATCAATAAAATGTTGTCAGAGATGAATTCAGTAGTTGAAAGCACAAATAAATAGCGGGGTAGTTTTGCATTCAAAGACGTCATTTAACAACCAGGGCAGGGACCAGCTTAATCAGGGGTGACTGTTTTAATCAGTTCCTCCTGAATTTTCCACATTATTTAACTTTTAATTATACGAACACAAGCTCTATCTACCGGGCTAATGATTCGATGTTCCAATCATGATTGATTGCCAATTTATTACTGTCATTTGAAAGATTTAAACTACATCATCTAGAAAACCATCGGCTTCCTACCTGCCAAAGAAGTTCGCTCGAATTTTGCCTTTGTGTAGTTTGCATTTGTTTGCGTGTACCGGACGGAATGTCTTTATCAGCTCTCTATCACAAAAACTCAAAAACATTGACACGTCACATCCACGTGAAGCGCACGTAATTTTCGTCCACTGCCAAAACCAGTAATAAACACGTAGAATTCACGTAAGAGCTACGTGATTTCCACGTAAATCCGCATTCTACGTAAAAATCATATAATTGTCACGTGATTTTTCACGTACAATTCACTGGCACATAATGTTCACCTGATTCTACTGAAGAAGATTTGGTTACGTGTTCAGGTGAAAGTTACGTGAAATTTCACGTGGAAATAACGTGATGATTATTTTGAGTGTAGGCTTGTTGCCAGAATGTGCTTTTGAACATAGAGTTCAATTTATTTCATATTCAGATAATCTGAAATCACTATTTATTTCAAGTTTCTTCCAGTCATTTCAGGTTCATCTATGCTGATGACTATATTATCCATCATCTGGCACTATCATATGCAATAAAAAATATATTTCGGAGTTGTCCAACAGCAATGAGGTCTATACAGGTGGAGAAGAAGTGGCTAAGTTGTATTAGTGTAATGCAAAATACTGTCATTGTGTTCGTGAGATGATGCACAGCCTGTTTTTTGTAAACATGCGTGACGTAGATCTCCAAAAACAATAATTTGCAACAGCAGCAAATCACAAGATGGAATGTTTATTTTCGGTAATTGGTATAGTTATTTCAAGGTTTCAGCTGAAAAACGCCTTTTGCCGGATGCGGAAAACAAACTTAACTTGCAATGTTATCATTCGCTTGTTTCTGGAGTTTTACGTCACAACCCGAAATCATGGATTGCTAACCAATTTTTCGTTACAAATACCGACAAACACCCTGTTCTTTGCCACCTGTATAGACCTCATCGGTCCAACAGTACTCAATGATAAATAATCCTTCGTTGTTGAGCGGAAAATATGGCAACACAGTTGCGTTTGAGTGTCTCATTCTTCCTCTCTTCTCTGTTAACCATGGCTATAGCTCAACGAAAAGCCTGCTGTCTCTTACATTTGTTTGTTTTAAAACGAAGCATCCGTTTGTCGTCACAGTCGCTGTGTCTAACATTTCCGTGAGAGTAAATTAAATAATAAATACACATTGCCAATGTAAAGACCAATGACAAATTTAAAAGTTTGGTAGATTACGTCTGTTTCAGAATCTGCTAGTAGACGAGTTTGTGATCATAGCAATCGACATGTTTTGGTTGATTGTTTTCGAGAGCGGATGGGTAAAACGAAGGAACGGTTTGAGGAAATTGACGTCTGCAGCAAATCGTGAAATGGCCTATTTAATTTCGCCTTCCCACATGTGCACGAAAATTGCACTCATACAATTTAGTTAGTTTATGTACAGATTGCAGAGCTGAAGAAAACATTTTCATGATCGGAAATCAATTCACATGCTTTCAATAATTCCCTGAAATTGGGAACTTTATTCCATGGCTATGACATTTTTTGAGTCTAATGCTCGTTTCTGAAGGTACACACTGCCAAAATGTCATGTGAATTTCTGTCCCCTGAGACCGACACATGCAAGCGTCTTTTTGCACATACGAATGAGTTGAAAGAGATGAGAAAATAAATTCAATCTCGTAGAATTGCGTATGTGTCAGTTTCAGGAGACATAATTTAACACGAAATCTTTGTTTATGTTCCCGGACTTTTTACAAACATAAATTACGTCTCGTTTTAAATTCATAATTTCTAAGTGTGTAGTGTGAATTTTTGTTTAATATCATGCACATAAAAGGAGCGTCACAAAACATCTACATTTAAATTATAACTCGTGTAAAGTGTTGGTACATTCCATACATTATCAATATTGTTGTATGCAAAAGCTCATCTTTGTTAGAACTATTTCATGCAAGTTGCTGCTTTGTGTGGAATGAAGTACAACTTCACATGCTCTGAGATTTACATCGCAATGAAGATTCAGATTTTTTTTCTGTGTTGCCCAGGTAATGATAATTGAACTATCCTAAATTATGTTGATTGTTTAAAGCAACAATTTGTTTGCTTACAGTTTAGATTGAATAATAACACTTCTTGGTTATAAGTTATTATTCCGTCACTTCGAATATATAATTATCGTTAAAAGGGTCTAATGATCAAAATGAGGTCAAACAAGAATGCGTGTAAATTTATTTAAAAATTATTCAGCGGAGCCTCCTTAAACTACTTTTTGCATCCAACAGTTGTTTGGTTCTTATGAAGGTTTCGCTTGACAGTGGCCCAAGGTTTCGAAAAGCTCTGGTAGTTGAGTAAGTATGCCTTGAGTAGCATCTCACAGAAAATAATTAATTAAACGCAAAATTTTCTCTGTAATTCAAGCTAAGGAGCGTAAATAACGATATTGTTTACAATCTTCATGCAACAGGCTGGATTTAGCATTATCTGGTAAATTACATGATGTCCTGCCAAATCTAGCATCCCTTTATGTGCAAGATAAACCAGAAATTCAGTGTTTCTTTTTATCTGTGTATATGTTGGCATTTCTATCCATGGAAATTTTTCCGTAATGGCAGGATAACAAAATAGTATGAAGCAATTCTGTTGGTTCAGAAAAGGCAGAAAATATATTTCTGATGGCTGATGGTTCTAGTTTCATTAAAAGGGCACTCTTCTAGCCACTTGTACAGGTGTTCAATTAGTTCTAATATACTTTCAAAATATGTCTAACAAATGAGAAAATCATAAATTTGATTCTGGGTACATCTTATTGAAAGTACTGTTTACAGAGAATAATTATAGCATATTTCTTGGAATGACCCAACCCTCCCACATTATTTCACCAGCTTAAGTCATTTTTTGAACGCATTACAAGCAGCACTCAGGAATTCATTTGGTGTGTAATCTCAGATTTTGAAAATGACTTTCTTGAACCGGTCCAAGTTGCTGATTTGGAACCATCGTGTCCCTGGGCACTGGCATAAACTAGGGCTGGTCTGGTTCTTTACCAATTTGGAAAGAGGCACACAAGTGTTGCCAGATCAGGTGGAAAGCAGCCCAAATGTGCTTCTGAAAATCCTCTAGTACTTCTTATTGATGAACATTATAGTTCTGAGATGCTGATCAATGGTCAAGTAAAGATGGAACACTGTTAGGCTTGTAAGATGGAACACATTTTTTTTCGTTTTAAAACATATGAATGATGTTTTTTATGTTTGGAAATGCCATAGAATCCACAATAAATTGAGATATAACCATACATTTTTTGAAATTTCAATTTTCGATTAATTTCGAATATAGGCCATAGTTTTTTTTATGACTATAAATAAACAGATCCGTGGGCAAACTTGAAGCCATTTAGTTTATCATTCGAAAGATTTTCGAAAAAATAAAAATTATGCATGTTACGAGCAAAAAACGAATGGTGTTCCATCTTACAAGCCATTTTTTTTAAACTGCAATTTTTGATGGTTTTCGAAAATAAGCCATGACTTTTTTTATGACTATAAATAATCAGTTAGAGGTTATTAGTTCTTGTTTCGAAAGATGTCTTTTGATCCGCGAAAAAATAAAAATCATACATGTTACGAGCAAAAAACGGATCGTGTTCCATCTTACAAGCCCTTCCTATATAGAATTATTTTTAAATATGTTTGTTTAAAGTTATTTAATCTGGCCTCAAATTCGATATTTTAATGTATTTTTGAATTCCATTGGAATCCACACTTGTGAGTTGTCCCAGCAGCATCCTTACTGTCGGTTTCAATTAGTGTTTGAATTTGAATAATTTTTCTGTGTATCGCTGTTCAGAGAATGAAAATATCTTTTCCCCTACCGACGTCAGTTGAATTCAGCACACCGGTAACAAAAATGGATTCTGCTGCAAACTCAACCATTTTATCCGAAACCACAGTGATTTCTCGGGAAAGTGCAGTAGACTGTGCTTCTTCCTTGAAAGCGAGTACCACTTCAACATAATCCTAACCATTCCTACTTAACCTACATTCGTACGCGGCTTGCACTGGTATTGCATATTAAAACATTAAGATCACCTGTTCTTATTCATGGATGATTTTTGTTAGTCTCAAACACCATCTGTTGTTTATCTGTTTGTTATTAAACAAATTAAGCTAATCTGGCCATAACGGAGTAGCAGCTATTGGACGGGGTTGGTAAATGACTGGACTATGCGTACCATAGGTGCTTCGCGTACCTGCAGGTATAAAATAGATCCTACTGCGATCATCAGCCTCTTGTCCAGTAGCTCCTATCCCTACCTCCCCGTGGTGTCGACTGGGGTATGAGTAACCATAGAAGAGACCGAGTAACCAACCCCGGTGGACGTTGGTACTGACAGTGACAGGGAAGGGAGGCTGCCCTCGTCAAAGGGCGCAGTCTATTTGGGCGTCTGTTCTTGTTCATGTGTCCATGTCAGGAGCTACTCAAAACAGCGTCTGTTCTCCAGCATGGGACTCGAAGATGGTCCTCCGGTAAGACAGGGGGTTAGGCAAAGCCCAAAAAGCCGCCCTTAAAAAAATCAATGCTCCTTTGGTTACAGAAGTTAATACGGACCGGAACAATCGGCAATGATCTAGGCAACTTAATTCGGACTACGATTCGAAACTCGGAAAATGGAACTGCAAATCACTCTGCTTCCCTGGCTGCGATAGGATAATATACGACGCACTTCAACTACGTAACTTCGAAGAAAGTATGGAAAAGCGGGCATCGAGCGGTTACTTTTTACCAGAGGTACAACAAACGAGCTGGGCACTGGTTTTGTAGTGCTGGGCAAAATGCGTCAACGCGTGATGTGATGGTTTCCGATCAATGCGAGAATGTGCAAGCTGAGGATCAAGGGTCGATTCTTCAACTACAGCATCATCAACGTGCACTGCCCGTTGAAAGGGAGACACGATGACGAAAAAGAAGCATTCTACGCGCAGCTAGAGCTAGTATATGACGGCTGCCCGCAGCGGAAAGTTAAAAGCCGTCATTGGTGTCATTGGGAGACAATGTACAGACCCAGGAATACGCGCAACAGCTAGAAACAGCCCTATCAATGGAAGAACGCTTGACGCAGCTATTCTTGAGAATGGCTGAAGAGATATTCAAACCACTGCAATATTGAAACTAGATATTTCTGCACCGAATCGAAAGAATGACTGGTTTGATGGCAAATGCACGCAGTTAGTAGAGGAGAACAATGCAGCACGGGTGAGTATGCTGCAACACTGTACGGGAGCGGATGTGGAACGGTATAGACCGGCACGGACCGAAAATTCGATTCTTCAAAGGAAAAAGCGCCAGAGGGAAGCTCGATACCGCAAAGAAGCACTGTACTGTGCTAAAGACACATGCAAATTTTACGAGAAGTTGAACAGCTCGCGCAAAGGGTACGTACCACAAGCTGATACGTTCAGAGACCTGGATGGCAACCTTCTCACAGGAGAGTGTGAGGTGATAGAAAGGTGGAAGCAGTACTTCGACGAGTGCCTGAACGGTAATGTTACAGCGAACGAAAGTGGCTCGGTAATAAATCTAGGAACACGCGCAGAAGATGACAGGACCCCGACCCCAACCCTTCAGAAAGTTGAGGAGGAAATTGGTCGGTTGAAAAACAACAAAGCCGGTGGTGTTGACCAACTCCCAAGCGAGCTATAGAAATACAGTGGTGAAGCACTGGCCAGAGCGCTGCACTGTGTAATTACCAAGATTTGGGAAGAAGAATGTTTACTGGAGGATTGGATGGAAGGAATAGTGTGTCCCATCTATAAAAAGGGGCGACAAGCTGGATTGCTGCAATTATCGTGCAATCATGCTACTGAGCGCTGCCTACAAGTTGCTCTCCCAAATGTTATGCCGCCGCCTGTCACCAATTGCAAAGGAGTACGTGGGGCAATACCAAGCGGGATTCATTAGGGACCAGATTTTTGCGATTCGGCAAGTGCTGCAGAAATGTCTCGAATACAACGTGCCCACACATCATCTTTTCATCGATTTCAAATCAGCGTATGATACAATCGATCGAGACCAGCTATGGCAAATCATGCACGAATATAGATTTCCGGAAAAACTGATGCGGTTGATCAAAGCAACGATGGATCGAGTGATGTGTGTCATCCGAGTATCAGGGACACTCGTGAGTCCCTTCAAATCTTGGAGAGGATTATGGCAAGGTGATGGATTGTCGTGTTTGTTGTTTCAACACTGCATTTCAGGATGGGATTCGAAGTGGCACGAGTGGCACGATCTGCAGGAAGCCTGTCCAACTATTTGGCTTCGCCGACGACGTTGATATCGTAGCACGTAACTTAAAGACGATGGCAGGCACGTATATCAGACTTAATGCTGAAGCTGGTAGGATTGGCCGTGAGATTAATGCGTTGAAAACAAAATACCTCAAGGGAAAAGGCTCACCACTAGTTCAGATCGACGATGATAAAATCGAGGTAGTAGACAAATTCGTGTATCTGGGCTCATTGGTGACCACCGATAACGACACCAGCAGAGAAATACCAAGGCGCATTATGATTGGTAATCACTACTTTGAACTCCAAAGGACGCAAAGATCAAGTTTGCCGAACTATAAAGTTGACCATGTACAAGACATTAATTAGACCGGTAGTCCTCTACGGCCACGAAACATGGACATTGCTAGTGAAGGACCAACGTGCCGATATCGGCACCGCATCGCACCTTGTGAGGAATTCCGTAATCTCATATTTGTTGTCATGTTGTTCACAAGTTTGATGTGCCAACGCTAGATCGACAACTTTTACGAACGAAGCACCGAGGGCTCTGCTGTTCTGGATTTGTAGCACTTCACCTTGTTTCAGTCCAAGAATGGTCGCACAGAATGTGTGAACTTTTCGAAGTTCGGATTTTTAGCCACATTCGAAAAGTCTATTCTGAAAACGTTTTCACGACGGCCCATCGTGAAGTTGTTTGAATGCGTAGTAATACGGAAACGGCACGGCAATAAGCGTAAAAACTAGAAATCCACAGCCGGCACTGGTTTATCATGTGGAGTTCGGATACGCCATAACCGAGTTAGTCACTTCTGACTGCTCTCTGATTCACACAGAATCCATTCAAATATCGGATTTCTAAAAAATGATTCTTCTGCCATTTATAGTTTTCACCAAAATACAGCAATAATTCAAGCTGAACAATGCATTAGGTTCTTAGTAACATTGAGAGATTCTCTTCGTCGACTTTCTCTTTCGTTGATAGTCTATTAAACGATTTGGTGATGTTTTTGACATATTGGATCTTTAATTATACCTTATGATCCATTAATTGGAAGTGAACCGGAATTGACTGTGCGAAAAGCCGTTCCAGCGAACCTGGTGTTCCGTAGTTTGGTGCGTTGTTGAAAGCTGTAATCGCTCAATAATGTATTGTAATGCAGTAAAGTTCCAAAATTATGTTTTGCTCTAAATGGGCTTCGCCGCTTGTTTTATCTGCAAATTTTCGAGAAAATTAGATATTTAGTGGAACTTATTGTGTAGTGTTGAACTTTTAATCTTGATAATGATTCGGTCTCTAAAGAGTTGATTGCGGTCCAACACGAGGCTTTCGACTAGTGTTAAAACCAAAGTGTCCCCGGTGCAGACGGAACCCCGAACATACAGCCTTGCAGCGACAGGAGGAGCTCGAGTTCACCCGCGTCACTCGGAGATGTTTTGTTAATGGTCGTGGAGCGTTCATGGTCGACCATCTCCTTAAGAACAAAATGTTATCTGGAGGGTACGCGGACCTGCTCTGGTTGCTCGATGTTACAACCACAGCAATGGAATGTTCTGTAAACCCGGGTGAGCTCTTTCCATTTTCTCCTTTTGTGTCCCATTCCAATATTTTTTGTTTCGATATGTATGTATACACTCAGTAGCAAAAAAAAAGCCGAGCAAAATTTTGTTAGCAAAAAACTCCATGTTCAACCTCCTGTCAACCTTTGTCAATTATCCATATTCTTAGCTGAAAATTTCACAACATTATACAACATGTGGTCATGACCTTATGTGGTCAAAATTTCATGTTGATAGAATTTATATATTTGAAGTTACCTTAACATATGTGAAAAAAGTCATTTTTGGACATAGCAATTTCAAAAATCCGTGTTTCTGTGAAAAATGTAGGTAGCATATTACAAATTTCTCCATAGCTTATCCCTGGGCTCTGGCAAAACCTTGAGGTAGTTTAACTTCAACTACCAGGTCCCAGGGCTGGTCTGGTTCTTTACCATTTTGGAAAGAAGCACACTAGTGTTGCCAGATCAGTGATAATGCAGCCCAAAAATGCGTCTGAAAATCCTCCAGTATTTCCTATCGACAAACATTATTATACTGAGATAGTGATCATTGGTCAAGTACAGAATTTGCGAATAGTTGGAATGTTGTACTTGATCATATAAACGCAGTTGAAAAATCTGCATAGTTTATTATCACAACGTAGCGCACTTTTGGAAAGCATTGTCACATAGGGGAGCCTGTTCCATTATTCATCTCATGATCCATTATTCATAATATTCGGAATTATAAGAGTTTGATATATGAATCAATTTATTCCTTATAATATTAAGTTACTTTAAACTTCCAAAAATAAATAACATTATATTTAAATAAAAAGTTAGTAATCCGATTACGCGCCGATATTTCGTTTTCAAGTTGCGCGAATTGCTAAGAGATGAGATGAAAATGGAAATGGTAACCCAAGATACTATGCTTGTATCAAAGCTTTCTACCAAGAGGCGATTTTGCTTATTTCATTCTTAGTTTTGAAAAAACGGAGCCCTCACAGTGCGCATCGGCAATTGACGATATACTACGTCATCAAGAGGAAGTCCTGTTGAAGAATTTCAAATAAAATTCAAGACAAAGCCCCCGAACTGAATGAAAAATCCTATCTGGTTCTAACGAAACATTCCACGGAACGAGTGACCTAGTCAACTGACGCATGTTAAAAATTAAGATAAGTAATAAATGTATTATCCCTCTCAACATATCAAAAGTCTTTAAGGTGCGTAGCGACAATAGACGATCTACCTTGTCATCAAATGAAGTTTTGCTGAAGACCTCAAAACAAATTTCAAGACAAACTCGCGAAACAAGAAGCAAAATCTCATCTTGAAACGAGAGAGCAAACTCTGATTTACAGTAATATCAAGCAAAACAGGTATTTTGGAAGATATCGTTGACAATAAATCAGAAGGTAATATATTATATTTGCAAATAACTGATGTATACTCTTCTCCCCACAGCCTTACATACCAACAATTATACCCCCCCCCCCTCCCCAATCCTGTGGGTAGTGATGCAATATCATTGTACACTTCTAGTGTGCACTAATAGTGTATCCCGCAAAATTCAAATCCCCCATGGGAAGAAACGTTGCGTAGCCCATTCAACTATCCCCTGATGTATTATGTAAGGTTTGAGTTCTTGTACTCAAACTTGTGACCTGGCCCCTCGCCCCCTTATACGTCAATAAAATAAAATAAAATAAAATAAAATATTACAAATTTCTCCATAGCTTACCAAAGTACAGAAAATAATGTGGACAAAATTTGAACTGTTTTCATCAAGTGGTTTGGACTACAGCTGACTTCAAAGTTGACGCGCCAACATGAGCATTTCCCTTTTACACCCGATACTGACCTTGCTGAAATATCGGTGCAAAAAAAAGCCGAGGTGAATTTTATTAATAATACTGTATAACACTGTATACGTTGTTTTCACAAACCAATTCATACTGAATGCCATATTTGCAAAGTTCTTTGGGGTTACACTAGTTATTTGGGATATTTCACGCGTAACAAATCATGTGTATTAATAAGATGAATTCACCTCGGCTTTTTTTTTGCACCGATATTTCAGCAACGTCAGTATCGGGTGAAAAAGGGAAATGCTCATGTTGGTGCGTCAACTTTGACGCCAGCTGTAGTCCAAACCACTTGATGGAAATAATTCAAATTTTGTTCACATTATTTTTTGTACTTTTTTAAGCTATGGAGAAATTTGTAATATGCTACCTAAATTTTTCACAGAAATACGGATTTTTTAAATTGTTATGTCCAAAAATGACTTTTTTCACATATTTTATGATAACTCCAAATTCATAAATTTGATCAACATGAAATTTTGGTCACATAAGGTCTATACATTTTGTATAATGTTGTCAAATTTTCAGCTAAAAATATGGATAATTGACAAATTTACAGGAGGTTGAACAACGCGGTTTTTGGAAGCAAAATTTTCCTCGGCTTTTTTTTGCTCGGCATGGGAGAGGCCGAGCGGGGTTTTGTTGGCGGAAGGCTCCGTGTTCGGCCTCCTGTAACTTTGTTAATTGTCAGTGTTTTTGGATGAGGGTTTGACAGCATTATGCAAAATGTGTGAACCTGGTGAGATCGGGGTTTCATGTTGATAGGGTTTATGGATTTGGGGTTGTCGTGGCATGTGTGAGGGGAGTCATTTTTGGACGTGAAGATTTCGAGGGTCCGTGTTTCTGTGAGGGGTTTGGGTGGCATATTGGAGGTTTCTTCAGGGCTTGTAGAGGTGCAGAGGATTGTGTGGGCGGGATTTGAACTGTTTCCATAGGGTGGTTTGGACTGCAGCTGCGTCGGGGTTGACGTACCAACGTGGGCATTTCCCTTTTTCACCCGATGCTCTGACCTTGCTGAGGTGTCGGTGACGCCGGCTGTGGTCCGGACCACTTTGTGGAGGTAGTTCGGGTTTTGTCCACATTGTGTTCTGTGTTTTTGTAGGCTGTGGAGGGGTTTTTAGTGTGCTGCCTGGGTCCTTCACAGGGGTGCGGATTTTTGGGGTTGCTGTGTCCAGGGATGGCTTTTTTCACATATGTTGTGATAGCTTCAGGTCTGTAGGTTTTGTTGGCATGATGTTTTGATCGCATAGGGTCTATACATTAGTTATTAGATTGTCAGATTTTCATTTGGAAGTATTGATGGTTGGCGGGGAGACAGGAGGTTGAACAGCGTGGTTTTTGGGAGCAGGGTTTTACTCGGCTTTTTTTTTTGCTACTGAGTGTATGTGTATGTTTGTGTATGTATACATGTGTATGTATGTGTGAATGTTCATTTAATTTTATAATGCATAATATATATATATATATATATATATATATATATGTATACATACATCACTTATCAAGGTGAATCCTGATCCATCGAGCCCTACCCTACTAACATAGAAAAACCTCCTTCCTGTGATCTTTGTGGGGATGCGAGAGGTAAACACGGTCCCTAATCAGCAAAGCTCACACTAACTTTCCTTCCCTATTCCTAACTGATTGCAAGGACGTGGCCGGCGCCGTTATTGATTATTAAAGAAATTGAGTCACTGAAACGTGTACAGTGAGAATGGTCGGTTACTCCCAGCCCCATTCAGTTGATTCATTGTGCAATTTCACTGATTCTGATCAATCACGGAGTAGCAACCATCGATACGTGCAGTCAGTCAAGCTAAGCTAAGCTAAGCTATTGGATCCTTAATTATACTTTATATTACCGTACTGTGTGTTGATTCTTGAATACTTGAACATGTTTTTACAACGCAGTAGGAACGCAAAGAAAAAGTCGACGAAGAGAGTCTCCCAATTTAACTTTTACCTAATGCATTGTTTAACTTGAATTGTTTTCAGTATTCTGTTTGTGCTTTGCACATTCGAGCTATCGTAAACACAACAAAGCAATCGTTGAAAGCGTGAATCGGACACATTGTGTATCAGCAAGGACCTGACGTCCATATATAAACATACAATACTTTTTCGTTGCCAACACAACCAAGGTGACTCTAATATCTCAGGTGGTCTATTTTTCTAAGTTGGTAGGGAAGACAGGTGGAGTAGCGGGGTATCAAATGAGATTTAGCAGCGGAGCAAAAAGGTAAGAAATACTCAATAGTGTATTAAGGAAGGTCCATTAATTATGTCACGCGGTCAGGAGGAGGGGGGGGGGGGGGTTGGGAAAACGTGACGATACATACAAAAAAATTTGAGGGTCCATTCGAAAAACGTTACAGGGGGTTATAAAAAGTCATTTTTTGCGTAACGTAATTAATGGACGTTCCCTTAGGTACATCATGACAGTTGTTAATTGTGCTTTTGCCTAGAAGTCAAGAGTTATATATTAACGTAAGCGGTACAGTCGATCCACCACGGTCATTTCGAAAAGGAAGAGTTCTCCTATCCGATAAAATTGGAGGCTTACATGGGTAGCCTTTGTGCCACAAGAAATTGAAGGAAGAAGCCATTGTTTACGTTTATCAGTTGGGTTCTAATGATAAATCTTTGTCGATGTGCTCTATTGAGACACCTGAGATGTTAGAGCCACCTTGAACGCAACAGGAGCTGGCAGGACCCTCTGTCAGATCGTCTGTGTATAGCTGATGGAAAAGGATAGGATTATCGTCATAGATGAAAAGGTTCAAGAACAGATGTTAGTATCAAATGTAAGGCTGTTCGCCAGTCCCTTGGTTGATAGTTGCACTTGGAAAATATAAACCGTCTGTCGTTTTTTTTAGTATTGAATTTTTATTATAATATTCCTTTTGGAATTATTCGTGTGAAATTGCTAGCTTTTTTTTTCTTTTTCGAGACGTTAATTTAGCTATTATTTTCTTTGAGGTTTTCACTCCAGTAAAGAGCAAATTATGAGCTATCAAATCGTCGGCAATTTACAGAATTGGTAAAATAAAACACTTTGAATTTTTCATCTTTAACCAACTGAATACAGTCTTCTCTCGTATGTCGATTTTCTTTTTTCTTAATCTCTATATAAGTGACTTTCAACCACCTAGTAATATCTATGGCTACGAAACAGGCCAACTGACTGTTCTTTCGTCCTTAGCAAAAAAGAAACACTTGAACAAAATCCAATTTATTTATCAATGTCTCGTGGAAACGTGTTTTCAATAAAGCAAGCATCCTTTCGCCGAAGCGCTGAATAATCTCTGGTATCAAGATAGTAACATATATAAAGATCGATACTGGTAGATCTCTCTTCAATAACAAATCGCACACGCGATACAGACCTAACTGGCAAGCAAACAATTTTGCAAAATAAAACGACACGTTTCGCATACATTATGTATTCATCATGTACACAGGATAACACAGGATGAAGCGGGTATCCGTGATTCACCATGCTGGTGGTATTGGTAATTCGAGATTCCCTTCCATAATGGATTTTTGAACGCTGAATAATTATCGTACGATGTGGAGCGCAACACGAGTCGTATGTATCCATCAACAGAAATTTAACATCTTGCCGCTTTATTCTCACTCCAAACAGATACCCTCCGATCCGATGGCATCTCTGCAACGAATTGCTTGAAACCCACTTGTTCACTTGATTGCGTGTTGAGGAAGACGCAGGGAGGTCACGCCGGAGACATTCCTTAAGGTAGGATAATTTAACGACTCGCTTTTTTTGTTGTTGTTGTTATTCGGAGTGGAAAACCGTCAAGTTGAAAAAGGGTCATCGAACTCTCGATGCTACATGGATGCAACCGGTAATTTGTGTCCCTTTTTCCTCTTTTGAACAGAAAGTCAATTATCTCATCGTCTCCGGGTCGTATTTTATCTGGGTCCTGTGCTGGACATTTTGTGAATAGCATCACTTGTGCGTTTTTGGAAGAGGGAGAAACTTGTTTTTTTTGTGAAAAGATGTCCCAGCAAATTATGTGAGATGCTGCACAGAACAAATGATTGCATGTGTTTGTCCTGACAGATTGAGAAAGATGGTGGTTGGACAAGAGTATTATCTCGTGCATTCAAGGTGCCTTTCATTGCTTCAGGTGGTGCAAACGAATGGTCCGGAAAGGAAATATGAGAAGAAATGGTTGTGTACGATGTAAACGAGTATTAACTCATCTGCAGGATGTATTGAACAAGCAAAACATAAATGTATTGAATTTATGATGAGCTGATCAATTTATTGGGCACATGAAGGCATTGAGGTCTCCCTTTGCCATGCACATAAGGGAAGGTCCATTAATTATGTCACGCAGTAAGGGGGAAGGGGGGGGGGGGGTTGAGAAAACGTGACGATCCATACAAAAAATTGAAGGTCCATACAAAACACGTGACAGGGGAAGGGGGGTATTAAAAAGTAATTTTTGCGTGACGTTTTTAATGAATGTTCCCTAATGGTGCCAGAGCATGACAGGCTTGACACACCCAACTAGAATGCACTTATATTGCAGGTTATTTTTTATTTATATGCAAGCAAACAAATTGGGTATCGTACACCACTTAGGACCAAAATCTGTGCGCTTAAGAACAAGAGAATCTTTGACAATCAACAATAGGAATATAATTTCACGATTTATTGTGGATGACATGTTTTTTTATATTGACGTTATCTGTGTTCAATCATTGCTTGAAACTGCGTGAATCAAATTTTACTACAGCCATTTCAAAAACATGTGTGAAAAGAATAACTCGTGCATCTCGATTCCATGAGTCCCAATATTCAAAAAAAAATCTTTATGTCTATTCACACTAAAAAAAATAGTTTATATTACGAAATCAAAGTTAGAACTAACACAACTTTTCGTTGTTTTCTGCAAGGAAATTGGTTTGTATTATTAGTAAGCTATCTCCGTAATTTGTGGCATACGCGCAACTATCAAAAGAACGAAGCATTTGTTGACACAAAAGGAACATTCGTCCATTGTTCGGAAGCAATACAAAGAGCTACGATTATTTTGTTACAAACTAAAAAGAAACAGCTCTCTGGTGGTTGCATAAATGACAGACATATCTACTATGTCGACTCGAAATGAAATTTAAAAAAAGCGCAACCATGTGAAGTTTTCCAGCGTTTTTTTTTTTTTAATGGGATTCGATTCTGTACTTTAGGAAAGCGCTGTTACTGTATCCGTGGTTAATCTCATTAGGCCATGGTGACTCCTAAGAAAATACTTGATAAATGGGTATGAAGTTATTACTCTCGACAGCGCTTTAATTTTTATTTGCACTGAAATCTTGTTTTCGTTAATTAGGTTTCACTCGTTTCGTTAACATGGATTTTGTTCATAGAACAAATGACTTGTTTATTTTATAAAACGTTCATATTGCTTTTTATCTCGTGAAATGCTAATATAACACTATTTTGTATAATTAACGTAATGGATTTCGTGAAGACCAACCAATCGCTGTTTCTCTTTTATCGTACTCATGCATGTTGATGTTACTGGTAGGATGGGTGAGTATAATTCAAAAATGCAAAAAAAAAAATTAAACGCTGTCGAGAGAAGAAACTCATATTAATATTCATTAATCAAGTCTCTTCTTATAAGTAACCATGGTTTAGTGAGATCAACCACGGATTCAGTAACAGTTCTTTCCAAAAATTTAGGATTGAATCCCATGTCAGAAACATTTAAAAAAAAACTACAAAGTACAGCCTCATTGGGTTGTATGAAATAATGACGCAGTACTACGCAACTGAATGTTAGCCATTTAGACTATACAATGCAATATTCTTTGAATAAACCCTTACAGGCTAAATTTATTTACAATTGTTATTTTAGAAGAAATTTGGAGCGTTTATTGCACAAAAACATGAAAATTATTGAAAAAAGTAGTTTTTTTAAATATTCTACGTCATACGAATTATCCTGAAGTTCAAAACTAAAGATCTAAACTTGTAACAGTAGCTCTGTCCACTACACAATGTTATGATATGTATTAAAAACTAAAGGGAGTTCCGATCAAAATTTTGTCAAACAATAATGTGTGTGAGTCAATCAAAGTTTTTATTAATAACTCAAATTCTTTTTCTTTTTCAAGTTCAGTTGATACAGAATATAGAAAAAATATTCACCTTCCTTTTTACCAAATGCGAATTGTCGGGTCTTTTGTTTTACACCTACAATAAGATTTTGTACAGTCCCCTCGTCCACTTTAATTGTCGCAGAACGCCAGTTTGCCTTGAACTGTTTCTCGCTCACAGCAGCTTTTTGTCTTAAGGTTCCGCTTGACGATGGCCCAGTATTATTCGATTGGGTGGAACTCTGGCGTGTTGGGAGGGTTCTTGTCCTTGGACACCACTTGAACGTTGTTGGCAGCATACCACTCCATGGCCTTATTTTCGTAATGGCAACAGCCTTACTGATATTCTCCTCGTTCGGTTCGAATGTGTTTTTCATCACCGAACACTTCCAGAATAAGGGAAGTGAGGCAAGTATTCGCGAACGAAAGGAGTGCTCTCATTGATGGGTGCTATGTGAGTGACTCGTGTGAGATGAAGTTTTGTGCTATTCGCGCTATGTTGCATTCCCTCTCATTCTTCCATCGTCGTTCTTCACTGATTCCTATTCGAACGTGAGTAACTTCGTCGACGAATATTGTTTTAAATTCGCCGCGAGTAAAATTTAGTAAAAAAAAAGGAGAAAACTCGAATTCGTTTTTGGGCTTTTGATGTTGTACCGAAGAATGATGTTTTCGACTCGCCTCGAGTAAAGTGTGTTTGCAAGCGTTGATATATACTGGTGATTAAGCCACTGGACCCATAACCTCGACATTCAACGTTTAATTCCAGGTTGCTCCATATTTTTATTTACACCATTATATTTCATTAGGTAAATTAATGATATTCATAATAATTTCTAGCGGTAAAAAATCAAAATGCAATCTTATGAATTTCAAAAGTTTATTTCGCTGAGTGAGTCATTACGTGGTGTGCTAACGCCTCTCAATGTTACTTTGGACCTAATGTTTTATTCAGCTTGATATGTGTAAATCAATATTGCATTTGTGTAAACAAATACACACTCACACTATGGAGAATTTCCATGGCCTGCTTCTCATCCATCCGCTGGTTTTTTTTTCATTTCTTTTTTTAATAAAACGATTCGTTTGCTTCGTTCATAAGACTTCACTGCGAATACGGTTCGGGTCCGAATTCAACAGCTATTGAGAGTCGCTTGGTTGGTTGGACATGGTGATAACTCAGTGAATGAAAGTAGGCAAAAGAAGAAACGGTGAACAGGAATGCACCGAGCGAGTCGTTGCTCAATATAATTCGAGTACGGTGAGAGTTGTTTTTTTCTGCGGCAGCAGGAAAACGGTGGTGAGCAGAAGAAAGAGCGAGACACCATCCGTTGTGATAATCAGCAAGCTTGAATGGCAATTTACCAAATCCAGCCAAAATAGAACGGAACAATTGTGTCGCTTCAGGAAAGGCAGTGGACGTTTTTGTAGGCACTCGCTCAGATAAATTTCCTGGTTGACGGTTCCTGTCGCAATGTAAACGTTGCTCTTCAAGCCACTAGTACAGATGGCGTGCCACACCAGATATTTCTTCACGAACTTTGACAGTTTAATGTGCTTGAAAATATCTGCCACTTTTCCCCGTCCGGTTGCCATATACGATTCCTGTCCAGGGAGCTGTTTAAAGTCTGCCTTGGCGTAAGATTCATCGTCCTGTAAGGCTTGCTTCAATTAGAATTAGAGCAAACTTTTGCTCATATTGTGGCACTCCTGGTGGCTGGATTTGGAAGTTCTTGGCGCCCACGTGTCGGGAATTTTCAGCTTCACGTATGTATTTTTGATATTCCGCAAATCGACTGTACTTTGTAAACAATCAACATGGAAGCCGAAAGAAGGGAAAAAATTGTGCACAGTTATTTGGAAAATCCATTGTGGTCTGCACCTAGGCTAGCTAAACAGCTGAAATTGCCCAGAAATACCGTATGGCGCGTTATCAAACGGTATGAGGAAACATTGATGACGATTCGGAAGCCTCAAGCCAATCGTCGGAGTGGAACTGTCGACCGGAAACTGCGTGGTAAGATTTTAAAGACGATTAAGAGGAATCCCAATCTGTCGGACCGTGATTTGGCCAGAAAATTCGGTGCTGCCCATAGTACCGTGAGGAGAACTCGACTCCGGGAAGGAATCAAGTCGTATCGAGCTAGCAAACAGCCAAATCGGAACATAAAACAGAATAGTGTGGCCAAAATCCGTGCTCGGAAGCTATACGACCAAGTTCGACGGGTGTCTTCTGATGGACGATGAAACCTATGTCAAGGCAGCCAAATTTAAATTTGTTTTTGCCGACAAATTTGCACGAAAATTCATGATTTGGCAGGGCATCTGCAGCTGTGGCAAAAAAAACGAAAGTTTTCGTTACAAATAAGACAATGACGTCGGAACTATACCAAAAAGAGTGTCTCCAAAAACGAATTTTGCCGTTCATTCGATCCCACGACCATCCCGTAATGTTATGGCCAGATTTGGCAAGCTGTCATTACAGCAAAGTCGTTCAAGTATGGTATGCAGAGAAAGGGGTCCAGGTTGTTCCGAAAAACCTTAACCCACCCAACTACCCCCAGTTCCACCATATTGAGAAATACTGGGAAATCATGAAGAGGAGACTCAAGGCAAAGGGAAAGGTTTTCATCAATCAGACGAAGACCTGGTGGAATAAGATAGCTAAAACGATGGACGAAGAAGGTGTGCGCCGCCTAATGAGCCGTGTTACAGGAAAAATTCAAGAATTCCTTCGAAACAGTGACGAATAATACAGGCAATTGTTTTTGTTCCAATTCTATCTGATGCAAGCTTTACCACGCTATCAAACTTCGTCAGCATTGTCGTGTACAAATTTCGCGATCGTCCTTTGGTCGACGTGTTTTGTTTCTCGTCGTGATTTGGAGCCACCACTTTGTTGTTAGTCGACAGTCCAGCTCGTTTTTTAGCTCTATCTACGGTTAACACACTTTTAATACGTTAGTTACAGTTGATTTAGCCACATTCAATAATTTCTTCAACTTGCGATTTTGCCACCGTATTCTGTTTATCGGTTTGGTTAGGTGCCTTCCTCACCTTGAAGATATGAAGTCCTTCATTGTCTGCTGGACAAACCAGACGGAAGAATTGACCTTCTTAGCCTCGTCCCGAATCGTATGGTTCGGATTGCGACCTTAATTGCGAATCCAATTCCTCACCTTCCTTGCGTTCATGGGGTCGATCTTCTTAGTTTTCTTCCGCTGCTAACCCGCCGCTGGGACATCGGGGTATCGTTGAACGATTTTAACACTGGATACGGTTGAATTGTCATTTCGCAACTGTTTTGCGATCCACCTGTGGGACTGGCCTGAATTTTCCTCAACCGTACCCATATTTTTTTTTGCCGTAACACTTCTTGCTTGGAAGCCATCTCCATGACCACTGGACAGATTGTGACGAAATTTTGCACATTTTTCTTTTAGTGACAAGATGCCAAAATCAAACCAAAATAGCGAGCATTCTTCGCGGAATATTTCCTTGTTTACCGTTAGAGCGATGAATCTATGGCTTGCCCGACCACAGCTGCATATTGCATGTCAAACCAAATATTTTTTGGGAAACTTGGCCTTTTTTCGTCCTGAAATGCTCTTCGACGCCATTCCGTTCCAAGGCAGTATAATCAGACATTCCGGGAAGCTGCTTAAAGTCTTTCAGTACATAAGCTTCATCGTCAATTATCACGCAGGAAAACCTCGTCAAATACTCGCGATACAACATGCGAGCCCGGGTTTTAACCGTCAAATTTTGTTTATCATTACGGTTCGGTACAGTTTTCACCTTGAAAGACTTCATACCTTGCCGGTGCTTCGAAGGAAGCATGAAAGTTGGGGAAATTTTCACTTTTCTAGCCACAGTACGTACCGAAAGATCTGGTCTCTTCTGCAATATTTGCTTCACCTTCGCGTCCTTCAGGTGGTTCCTGAGATCCATTTTTGTTCTAATCCCAGCCTTCCTGGCTGTTGTCAAACGTGTATCGAAAGATTTAAGAACGTTATGGACAGTGCTTGCAAGAATACCAAGTTTTCATACTGACAGATCCGTATTTTCATTGCGACCACAAACAATTGCTTTTCACACTTGCTCTTCTTGCGACGCCATCTTCGATCTAAATGCTTGTAGTATCACCAGAAATTAATTTTACACAATGAAATATTTTCAGAGATATACGTATTTAGGAGAGTCCAGATTTTGTCACAAACAAGCCTTAGTTTTACTCAAAATTGAAAAAAACCTTCTGAAATAAAAAGTTATACACAAAAAAGGGCTGTTTTTTTCGAGCACAATCTTTACAATGCTTTCAAGCTTTTCATGGTTGGTCAACTTCATGTTTAAGTAATTCTAAACTGTTCATGTTTAACATACTTCATAATCAAGTACCTGATTCTAAATGCAAACTTGATTACTATGTTCAGTCTACTTTGTATTCAAGTGGTTATAATCTTTTCAGGACTTAGTCGCTTCTTATAAAAGTGAATCCTATTTTTCAGATCTAAAATGCTTCATATTCAAGTAATTTCAAGCATTTTAAGGCTGATTCCAATTTTTGAAGGTCCAGTGTTCTTAGTATTCAAGGGATTCAAGTTCAACGTTCTCATGAACATATCTTACTGCAAAGTTTGCAAGGCTGATATTTAAATAAGCTCAAGCTTTTTTGGTCTGACTATGGAGGTTCAAGTAGCTTCAAACTTTTCAGGTCTAAAGCAGTTTGTTTCCAATTAATCTAAGACTTATTCACCTTCATTTAGTCATCTAAACATGTTCATGTTAAATTCATTTCGTTTTCAGGTAATTGCGCACTTTTCTAGACTGAATTTCGTTATATTCAAGTAATTTCAAATTTTTAAGAGTCGATTCCTGCTAATTTAATACAAAAGTCATTCAGTACTGACTTACATAATATGTATATGAATTCGACGCAATAGAATGGCATCTGGAAATTGCAAATTTCATACGATTCTCTAATGGAAAGAAGTTCATAGCACGATCTTATGAAAATTTTCCTCGCAGAAAAAAAAGTTACAATCGGGATACGAACCACGAACCTCGGGATCCAGAGGCGAACCATAATCTCACGGGACAACACACGCTTGATAAGTGATGTCGAATGAAAGTGTATATTGGGCATCTTTTTTTTCGATCATGCGGTTTCTTGCTTTGTGGTTCATAATTCCGATCGTATGAAAATTGTACGGATAATTTCCTAAGTGTAGAAATGCTCATTAACGGATGCCTTTTATTGCAATCCCGGGAATAATTTGAATTTGAGTTAACTTGTTCATGAGGCCTGTACTCGAAAACATACACCTCTTTTATCCGTGATTAAAATTTAATGAAAATCTAGGTTTAACTAGTTTGGAGTGAATTGTTAAAATGTGCAAAATTTCATAACAACTGGTTCAGTGGTTTTTGAGATGTCATCGAAACAAGAAGAAAATCGCCGGAGAATTTTGCGCGCCGTCGTGGAAAATCCGACTGTGACCATGAGATCGGAAAACAATTGAGAATCACCCAAAAATCGGTAAAATCGTTTAAAGAGTCCCAGACGACCGAGCGGCTGGATGGAAGTGGAAGAAAATCGAAGACAGCTGACCCTGTGAAGGCCCGGAAGGTGTTGGATTATTTCAAGTGTAATTCGAACCTTTCGATTCACTACGCGGCTCTGATGGTAAAGTGCTCTGCCTGGTTCGTTCAGCAAACCATGCAACGAGCTGGGCTTCGTGTATTCAAGGTCCTCAAGGCACCGAACCGGCGTGATCAACAAAACACGGCGGCGAAATCCCGCGCAAGG
Source organism: Aedes japonicus (assembly GCA_034211315.2). Lineage (NCBI taxonomy): Eukaryota > Metazoa > Arthropoda > Insecta > Diptera > Culicidae > Aedes > Aedes japonicus. Next base: position 25,644 of record JASCZW010007280.1, read on the forward strand.
AAGCTGTATCGAGAGTTAACGAAACCGATGTGTGTGGTTATGGATGACGAAACCTACATCAAGGCAGACGCAAAGCAGATACCGGGGCTAGAGTTCTACGTTGCCAAATCACGGTTTGATGTTCCGGAAGACATAAGAAAGAAGAAAGTAGACAAATTCGCCAAAAAATACTTGCTCTGGCAGGCCATATGCCAATGCGGTAAACTGAGTGAACCGTACATTAAAACGGGTACCATCAACAGCAAAATGTACCGCACCGAGTGCCTCCAGAAGCGCCTGTTACCCTTCCTGCGGTCCCACGGAGGCGAGACATTATTATGGCCGGACCTGGCATCATGCCATTACACGCGATCAACGTTGGATTGGTACAGAGACAACGACGTTGTTTTTGTACCTAAAACCGCCAACCCCCCAAATTCACCAGAGATTCGTCCGGTGGGAAGATTTTGGGCTATAATGAAGACCAAAGTTCGAAAATCGTCCGAGGTGTCTAGGAACAAGCTGGAGTTGGAGAAAGATTGGATGAGAGTGTCCAAAAAGGTCGGCTCCACCATTGCACAAAATGCAATGAAGGGTTTTAAGGGAAAGGTGCGGGCTTTCATCGATAGAAAGAAAATTGAATAAAGTAATTATGCCGAAACATAATCCATATGTTTTTATTTATTCCCTTAAAGTTTCAAGAAAATCCGACATAAAATAATTTTTTGGCGAGCACTTTTCTGCCCTGGGATGCATAGTTGACGTAAGCGCCAAGACGACCAAAATTCATTTTTTTGTTTTTTTTTGCATTCTTTACCCTATAATACATTGCCTCCAAGTAAAAACAAAAAAAATTTCTTCGAAAAATTGCGAGATAAATTGAAAAGAACGGTTTGGCGTAAGCACCATTTGGTCGCATGAATGACGTCTCTCCACATCACGGGTGGCGGTAAGCGAAGTTGAATGCACCAGGGAAAGCAGATTAAAGATTACATACATACTTGCCATCTATCGACCTCTGAAAAACACCGGACCGGTTTCTTACGATCAGAGACACTGTATCCCTCATACTGCCTTTATAGGCATCTGGAGTTGAAAATGGGATAGAATTGATGGATTTTTTTTACTTGGCGAGAAAGTGAAAAGGGATGACCTGGAATTCTGATATAATCAAAACCACAGGTAGTAAAATTGCATAATGAACTAGCAAGTGGGTGTTGAAATTGACGTCATCGTACACGTTCCGCCCAGCAATCGCTCGTCCGTGATCCTTCCAACTAAAACACAACTCGCATTGAACTTCGGTCGTTGTTGATACTCCTTGATCATTATCATCAGCTTTGGCAGAGTACCCTGTCTGCTTTTCGTGAACACGATGGGCTTGACAACGTTTGCACTCTTCATGCTCCAGTTGGGTTAATTTTATGTTCAGGTCTCTCAACACCTTACAGTAGAAACTGTAACTGCAACATTCTTGCTTTTTTTTTTTCAACTGACGCTCTTTGAAAAAGTCGAACATTTTCTTGACTGATAAGTCCGATGGTAGATATCGTCAAAATCAAATGGGAGCTTTGCTGGGTGAAACTTTTCGTTGGTATTCGTGAATCCAATCGGCGAGAGCCTAATGTACGACATATTATTCAGAACAGAGCAACCTGGTTTTTACGCCAAACTATGAGAATAAACGTTCAGTAATATGCCTGTTTATTCGTATAAGTTGGCGTATGCGTTTTAAAGATGATGAAACTATTCTAATTATCTTGCTGGCCCTCTTTTATTGATAAAACTCCATCAAATGGACAGAAAATTTGTCCATAACTGTTGGTATATACTGCATTTCTGCTTAAACCCGGAAAAACGCGTTTCCTCAATAATCATACCGATGGTGGTTACGTCAACTATGCATCCCAGGGCAGTTTTGTCTGGTGCATTTTTTTTCGAGTACAGGCCTTAGTCCACCGTTGCCTCCTATTTTTACTCTAGCTAGTGTTTGCAAGCTTGTTAATAATAGTTATTTCAACTGTTTCTCGATACAATCAGACGGGAGCTCTTTAATTTTTATTTGATTTGTTTTATTCAACATTGTCTATGATGCGATCATATTTAAAAAAAAATATGCCCTCTAAACCAGTATTTGTGACGCCTACTTATTCGTTCAAAACAAACAATTTATAACTCCTGATTCATTAACCTTGACGTGAGTCG
>JASCZW010007281.1:0-30757 GCA_034211315.2 Aedes japonicus
TAAGCGATAACGACTCCGGTGGCGGTGCTCTAAGCCTAGAAGGTGCTCTTTTCTTCCGCTGCATGGAACATCTGATGCGCTATACAACGCGCTGCTTCCGACATTAGGTACGACGTATGTATCGACAGTAAAATCGACTTTTTTTTTGGATTTCGGTTTTCAGCTGAAACGATAATATTAAATTTTAGTCTCACGTGTCGAAGTAGTAATTACTGTTCCGAAACATAACTCACGTATGTTTTTACGTAGTTGATGTTAATTGTTTTGAGTATTCAGTAATAACAATACGAACAGGTTGATTTTCGATTACTTGCTTACCATAGAACCGTTATAACCATAGAACATACCGTCCATTTCAGTATGATGTTCATGATGTTTTCATTCCATTTCAATCTTCCTCACTTCCCGAAAGACTGCCTTATCTAAACCAAAACAAACTGCGATAAGCGCTTATCTCCGGGCCGTTCCAGGTGAGCGTTTCACCTGTGATTCACCATTCGCCTCTGCTAGATATTAGTTTTCTGCGCTAAACCCGATGCAATGGGCGTTTCTGACAAAATCGAAAGTTTGTTGCCATAATGGACGTTCTGGACGGTGTTCCGCGATGCGTTCTCGGCTATCAGGTCAAGACTCGCTCGCAGATTGTGTTTAGCTTTCTGATCCCGGTGATTTTCGAACTGCTCGTTTACACGGTAGTCATCACGGCCGACGTCCTGGTGGTGGTCGAACACTTTCGCAATGGCAATCCGACGTGGGCTTGGTTCAGTTTGGCCTTCATGTGGCTGCCAGCGATTACGTGCTTCTCAGCCGTGCTGTCATCACCGAGCCAATGGCCGGAAGCGATTGGGTTTGACGAACGTACGTGGAGGTTTGTGGAGAAGAACCTGCTGGTGTTGGTGTTTTTCCCCGTGGCCGCGGTTTACAGGTTTGGGGAATATTTTTGCTTTGGTTAGTGATTGATTGAGATAGTTAATTTCAGATTTAGTCGGCGGATTTTCTGGAGTATTGAGGCATTGTTTCATGAAAAGACGTCGTATGGGAGAGTGCAGGCAGTGAGTAAGATCCGGGAAACGTCGCCATTCGAGTTGTATCATTTTCTGCAAGCATTTCTACATGCTGCTCCGCAGATGTTTCTGCAGCTCTACATTCTGTTGCGTGATAATGCGTTCAGAAACTACGAAACGGTTACGGCGCAGATAGTGAGTGTGGTGTTTTCGTTTCTCACAATGGCATCGATTATCACATCGTACCAGCGGTTCGAAAGTCAGAAAATTGTCGGCCGATGTTATCCGTGGAGTGCGGAAGAGCAGGTAAAGGCACGGAAGCGGGAGCTTATTCGCACGACCAGTGCCGTGGAGAGTGTGATGGTCAGGAACGTGACGAATGTGCTTCCCGAGCCGGATCCAATCACGCCAAACATTATGCGGAATTTCTATTCTAAGTTTGGTGATGATCCTCCCTCACCGAGTGGATCCGGTGTTCAGCGTAAGACCTTAAACGTTGATCAGTGTAATTTCGATACCCATTCCTCAAAGAAGTACGACGAGCGCTTCGGAAACTATACAGATGACGACAAGATGAACGTTCCCGATACGGTTGACTCTTTATCGCCGACGGTGAGTTTCAAGAAGGATTTAGTTGAGCATATCGAAGACATGCGGGACTACATAAGAAGGACGGATGATTCTAAACTGGCTGACAATAGCGACGACGAATACGAAGAACCAATCTATGCTGAAGTGTTCGATAAAAGCCCTCGGACGCCAGCTCCACCGGCTCCGGTAGCTTATCTGGCCCAGAGAGCTTCCATGTTGAGGAACATTTTTGTTTTCGACGCGGAGAATTTCATCAAGAGCCATGTTCCAAGACTTCCGGAAAACATGTTTGATCACAGCGAAAATAAATCCCCAGCGGATGAAGGGGATGGTGATCAGTTATCCTTGCCATCGCGTCGACAAATGATCAGTGGATTGGAGGAAGACGATCTCAGTGGCAAGTCGGTTGCTTTTGCCGGTTGGGTTATGTTTTTGTTTATGAGAATGATTGCCCTGTCGGTGTTCTACGTGTTCTTCCCAACATACTTTTGGATGATTTGTCTCAATCACTATTTACTGATGATAGCTTGCATCATCTACGAAGTGCGATTCCATGAAAAACTGGAGAGGTATTATTTCTACCTGTTCCTAGCATACATCTACATGTACTCTTTGATCGAGTTTAAGATTAAGTTCATCCACGTGCGCACCTGGTACGTCGGATACGTGACGATAGTGTTTACTGAAAATATTGCCATGAGTGCTATCTGGTATAATCTGGGTTCGTTCGAGTCCTGGTGGTTCGATTTTCTGCACTACATCACAATCGCCAGTGGCGTTCTGAGCTTACTATGCCTTTTGTTTTATTACGCCTTTCTCAGACCTAAGGACAAACTTCTGTTTGTGAACTAAGCTTAATTCTCTTCCCCCTGCCATGTCTTTCTTTATCGACCGAATAAGTATATTTCTTTATAATAAATTAATGTTTACAGACTAGCTAAGTGATACGCTTTCTCTGGAAGGAAATGCCTTTTCTCAAGATGATTTTTGAAATACGCGCCAACGGAATGGCAAAAGCTCTCATCCATCTTATTGGATCACTCGTCTGCTGCTCAGCGTTTTATAATGGTTTAATCTATTAAATTGATTAGCGATACACATTTTATGAGCTCTAGGGCTGAGAGTTGAATCATTGTTGAGAAATCCCCTTCGGAAAAGGATATGTTTGTTAGCTTTCGCTTAGCACTGACTGCCGTCTGCCATCATCGCATCATCAACGCGTTTTTCCCGGGGCCTCCCATCGTCGCCCTCAGTCAATTCTCTGATGTGGAAGAAGAAGAAGAAAAAACCCGGACCCGGATAAACATGCTAGAATTCTTCAACCCCGGCCGGGCACCGCTATATTAACAAACAACGTTATGAATCGTTTACTTTTTATTATGGTTTTCCGGGGATATTCTTTTTTTCCACGCTCTTCAGTATGGTGAAAGTTAATGTTCATCCCGTTGCATATAAAAATAGGATGATTTTTTGTTTGCTTGTATTGCTGCTTCACAATACGATTTACAGAGTGGGACAGTTGTTTGCGGATTCGTTATTTTTCGAGACTGGTCGCTTAATATTTCCAAGGGTCCTAAATAATTGTTACGATTAAGTATAAGACTCTTTCATCTATCGTTTTCTTTCGTTAAAGACTGTATGCGATGAAATTTGGACACACGCAATTGTTCGTAACTTTTTAGCGTGTGGGTAAAAATTATTGAAATTTTAACTGAATGTATTTCATTCGTGAAAATCGGTCGAGTGATTTCAGTGATGGCTTCGAATGAAGAAATACTGCGCCAACAAATTTTGGGCACTCACTTCGAAAACCCAAACGCTTCTCATCGATGGATCGGAAAACAGCTCGGAATCGCACATTCAACCGTATCTCATGTGATCAAAACGTTCAAGGACCGTAAGACAACCAAGCGGAAAAATGGTAGTGGCAAAAAACGTGGCACATCAAATCCGGAGAAGGCCAGGATGGTATTGAACCAATTTAAGCGTTATCCCAACATTTCGATCAGGGATGATGCGAAAAAGGCGAATGTTTCAGTTTGTTTTGTGCAGAAAACAATGAAACGTTCTGGATTACATATGTACAAGGTCCAGAAGGCACCAAACCGGAGCGATAAACAGAACTCGGCGGCCAAAACTCGTGCAAAAGAAAACTGTACAGGGAGTGGTTCACAAAACCGTTCTGCATTGTGATGGACGATGAGACCTACATTAAAGCCGACACCAAACAAATGCCAGGACAGGAACACTACGTCGCCACCTCTAAGTTGACCGTTCCGAAGAGTGTACGGAAGAAGAAACTGTCGAAATTCGCCAGAAAATTCCTTGTCTGGCAAGCGATCTGGGGATGTGGCAAAATGAGTCAGCCCTTCATCACCTCTGGGACCGTCAACGGACAAATCTACAAGGACGAATGCCTCCAAAAACGACTTCTGCCCTTTCTGAGATCTCAAGATGGCCTGACACTGTTTTGGCCGGATTTGGCATCTTGCCACTATGCCCGGTCCGTCTTTGACTGGTACAAAGATAGTAATGTAGTTTTTGTACCAAAAGACGTCAACCCTCCAAATACTCCGGAACTTCGCCTAATTGAAATATTTTGGGCAATCTTGAAGGCAAAGTTTCTTAAAACTCCAAAACTGATAGAAAATGAACTTGAACTAAAGAAAGTGTGGTTAAAACTAAGTAAGCAAGTCGGTCCTATCATTGCCCAAAATTTGATGAAAGGGGTCAAGGCATTTGGGTTGGGAGAACAGGTTCAATAAACCAATGATGTCAAAACTTAACCATTTAGTAGTACTTTATTTCCAGAAAGTTTGAAAAGAATCGAGCTCAAGGAAAATTTTTGGTGACCTATTTTGTGTTTCCAAATTTCATCGAATACAGTCTTTAATTGTAGCGATATTTCAGAACATTGCAACGGTTTCCTCTTGCAGATCTAAAGACGGTGGCACAAAAAATCAATAGGAAACTAGTGATTGAAAAATGGGTAACTGCTTTAGAATTCCACTGATTCCAAGTATAACATTTTTTCACTCTGCAGTACTAGAATCTTTGCTTTTGTTTGATTAGAGCATCCGCGTCGGGCACAACTATCTGGGCGACTAAAATACTAGCGCATCGAGCTGTCATTTAAGTTTAGTCACACAATCTCACACCGGTCGCTACTATATTGTGTTACCGTGTTCTGTATCGGTCGCTGCTATTTCAGTTTGACAGATTCTTTCTTCGTGATTTCTCTTGGAGGAACGTTTGGTTGGCATGAAAAGAAGCACTGGTAACAGTGGTCTCTCTGGGAAACACTGGGGTTTGGTACAAAAATATAAATTTCACCAAATCACCCCAGAGGTTTCCGGAGGGGCCATTGTGGTAAATTATTCTTTTCATGCCTTAGCTAAGCTTAGTTTAGCTTGACTGACTGCACGTATCAATGGTTGCTACTCCGTGATTGATCAGAACCAGTGAAATTGCAAAACTAATCAACTGAATGGGGCTGGGAGTAAAAGACCATTCTCACTGTACACGTTTCAGTGACTCAATTTCTTTAAAAATCAATAACGGCGCTGGCCACGTCCTTGCAATCAGGTGGGAATAGGGAAGGAAACTTAGTGTGACCTTTGTTGATAGGACCGTGTTTACCGCTGCATTCCCACAAAGGTCACAGGAAGGTGGTTTTTCTATGTTAGTAGGGTAGGGCTCGATGGATCAGGATTCACCTTGATAAGTGATGTGATCATATAATATAGTTCATTTAATTCAGGGGACAAAAAAGATAACAATTACCTGTTTCACTCCGCGTTTTTGAGAGCACTCACCAACTCTCAATTGTCTGAAAATCCCTTGCGAGGTCCAACTGGTTAGCGTTCTGCTTCTTCCGCGGTACCTAAATGATGCCTATCCAAAACGGCCAAGCTTGCCCCATATGGCATTGCAAGTGAACGAAAGTAGCATCGTATTTCGAACTCAACTTCTCCAACTGTGGAACTGCATCTACAGCAATGTCATGTCGGTAATGGAACTGGTCCATGGTGGAACTGGTTTACCAAGAGAAGTTTGCCGAACATCGATGTTTGTAGGATGTCCGGAGAGATTTTCCCGAATCCTGGAGTTGAGTTTGGTAGACAGGTACAAGCCGGTTGAGCCAAGAATGGCTACGGTGGCGATAAAGCTAAGGGTCAAACATGAATTACTCCGATAATATTTGTATTATAATATCGGAAAATACAACGGCAGAAAATCCACGTCAAACTTTAACCTATTATGGTAATCTGAAAAACCAAAAATGTTCGAATCAAAAGATGTATCGGAATAAGGTGACGTCCAAGCGAATAATTGCTTCATGACTGAAAAAAACAGCCTTCCTCTTTCCATCCACGAAATCTTTAACACACTTCTTGTGATCAAGGTTGTCAATATTGTCAATTGCATTTTTCGACATCTAATTATCGTTTCTCTTATGAAAATCGGCAAATAAATCAGTAAAATGGAAAGCGCTCACCCGGATAGTCAGCAACAATCAGCAAACGTGTACCAATCGGTTCGTTCTCGAAATACATTTACACCGGATTTTAGTTCTATTCAACACACAAATGGTGTTTAGGAATGACTCTGGTCATAAACACAGCATCCACTATCACACACGACGGTTATTATTGAGATTCTAATAAGGATAAATTTCATCACACAAAAAATACTGAAAAAACGTGACAGCTCACCAAAGCCTTACCGTTCGTGGTCAGAGGTTGCTGCGATCTCCGGTAAATTATTCTTTTCCGGGGCACCTCAGAGGTTCCGAGAGAGGGCTGTGGCTGTGGCTAATGGTTCTTTTCAGGCCTACCGAAAGTCCGAAGCCCAAAAAACCGTCGTGCCATGTGGTTTGGCGCAAAACATCTCCTCCAGGTTCCCCCGTGACACCACAGAGGTGGCCAGAGCGGCCATTGCACTATGGTCCAGATCACGAATTTTCGAGGAAACATGCTCCCAACGCCTAAAATTGAAACTTTACAGCAAGGCGATGTTGTACAACATGGTTTGTATCACTAAGGCCCATTTTTTTATGTTAATTAAAATTAGGGTGTTCCCCATTTTCACGGAAATACAAAAACTAACTTTTTTACTTTCTGAAATAGACGTTTACATTCTTGGGCAGTTGTAGCGCAGAAAATTTCATGGAATTTTCATATATAATTTTTCTTGTAGCTTGAAAATTGACCGATTTAAAGCAATTTTACCTCATCAACTTAGGGTGTACCATAAAAAAAATGTATTTTTTGTACTTACTTTTTAATTTCAATTCTCACCATAATGTTGTGTTCCAACGAGTTTAAAACGTTTTGAAAACGGTACTTTGGTATACAAACTTTGCCGCTAGATAAAGCAATAATTTTCCTTAAATCAAATTCAAAATTTGCCACTAATCCTGACTGCTTGAACAAAAATAAACAACAAACCAATTGGAATTTTTTGACAATTGGAAGTCGAATAGCAACCTTCTCTCGCGCCACTATCGCATCGCGTTGCTAAATTTATGCGCATAATGTTTAGGAATGACTCTGGTCATAAACACATCTTTTGACGTTTGGTTGTTAGAAATGTTGACTACAGGCAAATCTCTGTCCGCCAGATCCCTGTTCACATGATTTTGACAATTTTGGACATCTGACAACTGAAATCGACAAAGATTTTTCATTCGGACCTAACTGATCAACGTAAACAATTGCTTCTTCCTTGAATTTGTCGACATTCGAAACTTGCTTCATTAACCTACCACAGCCATTTCGCATAACGAGTCCTTCTATTCGATAAAATTGGAAGCTTACATGGACACACTGAAAAAAATCTTGCAGTAAAAACTACCATTCTACCCGACTATTTCAAATCGCTAGTTGCATATTGATTGTTGGTAAAATCACACGCATTGATAGTCAGGTGACAATTCTTGATGTTAGCGCTTAATATAAATGGTAGTTTCTTTTATCGATTTTATTGCGTGTAGATTTTGTATTATGAGAAATTTACGGAAGTGGAGATTTCTCAGTTAGGCCCAAATGAAAAAAGTCTTTGTCGAAATATAGCCCATCAAAACAAATCGATCAATGCCAAGGCAAGAAACTCTTTCAGGTTAGGTTGATGCATCCTAACCATATGTTCATCGCATTGATACTGACATTCATGTGAGCTACAGCAAAATCCTTAATGATTGCCCCCCTGCTGTGTTATGTTGGCAGAATATTTGAGTGGTTTTTCGTTGGCAGTTATGTTTCGAGGGATGATTTATTGAACTTGGGACTAGTGTGCTGGTACTTTCTGAGCCAAACAATAAATACCTTTTCTTCTTGACCAACCCTTCTTCTTTCTTAGCGTTTCAAGCTTATTGTTTTTACAATTCATTAATAGCTTGCTCTCAACACAGCCAATCAAGCTTGAATCTCAGAGTGTGTAAAATTCCGCAACCGTCAATTTGAATGGAATCGTCTATACAAGGAATGACTATACACGCTCAAACAACCTCTCTTTCATTTGTATTACTGTCCCTTTTTTTTCTCCCTGAAAATTTACCCAATTTCCGTAAAAATTCGAACAACTCATAGATAAAGTTGTTCAAATTTTTACGAAAATTAAGTAATTTTTCCGTGAGAAAAAAAAGACAGTAATCCAAATGAAAGACAGGCTGATTTGAGCGTGTAAACAACTAGCATCAAGCAAATCTGTCAGTCTTGTTGCCGCTATGTGGCATTTAATTGCACGTTAAAACATCATGTCAATATCGAGTGGCGTGTGGCGAACGTCGGTGTGATGTTTTGACAGGCTAGCAGATGCCGCAACCTCGACTAAGTGAATTAGGTGGCGTCAGTGAACAAGTGATTGCTAAGTTGTGTGAAAATTTACAAAAAGTAATCGATTAATTGTGTTCTTGCTTAAACGTTGTATGTGCTCTCAACTTGGGCTGTGTACCAATTCGCAAATTTATTTTATTTTTACTTAAACCAGAGAGTACAGACATATAGGCTCGAACATTTTTTCCCCAATTTACTGTGTACATTTTTAAAAGCAAACCGTTTGAAAAACAACGCCTCCTAGTCTAGGTTTCAGCAAACTTAAATTGACAGGCTTTTAAATATCGAGGCGGACAAGTGGTGCCATCAACATACGATTCACCTAAACAAACGGAAACGAGCTGCAATTTAAAAATGGCAGTTACTGAAATTTACACACGAAGGGCACTCAAGCTTGAATGTCTGTTTTTTGTGCTTAAACTTGACAGATAGAAAATAATCGATTAATCTATTAAAACCCCTTTGTGATTGATCAACAAACTTTCAATAAGATGTCTATCAAAATTGAGTTCCCGTCAGTCAGATATAAGTCAGCTTCAGTAGCAGACTTAATCGATTATATTCCATCTGTCAAGTTTAAGTGAAAATCAAAATTTGGAACACAGCCTGTTTCGTGTTCTAAATGCATTCCCACAGTTATTAATTGAAAACTTTCGATGCCAGGTACCATTTTTACATTAGCATGCTTGTGTGGCATCATGCACTATGCCCAGGGTGTCGAAATATTCCTTAACGAAAAATTCCTAGACCATACCAGGAATTGAACCCAGCCACCTCCAACATGGTATTGCTTTTTAGGCACGCATTTAACGAATGAGCTAAGAGAAGACCCATGACCATCCAACCCCAGGTCGGCATATTGTACAGAGAATATAAGAAATAAAAAAAAACTCAAACGAATTAGTTAGTCATAAAAGAGAAAGTAAAAAAAGAGCCTCTCATTTTCAACCAGGACCTTTGAAAAAGTTGAGCGAGATTTGTTCATCGAGTAATCAAGGATAACTTAAACTTCATCCGCAAACAACGGATCCAATCTGTAATCGTGCATCAAATCGGGACCGGATGAACGATGGTTCCGGCGGAGATACTTTAATGATGATGCCAATCTGTTCTGGGGGGTGTAAAATGATAAGAGGATTTAAGCGCAGGCGGCAACATTTGCTGTAAATATTTTATTTCGGTTAATGCCGCATTTGTGTAGGAAGCACTATTACTTAACGAAAAATGCATAGGGTAGTTTTAGACTTCCAATGATTCATTTACCTAAACAAGATAGCAACAACCTGAACATTACGAAAATACGAGGAGTGCCTTACCGACCTCAAGGAGCGAATAGCCTCTATAGAACTAAGACTATCCGTGAAAATGAAGTATTGATCCGGTGTAAGTGAGGCAACCATTTCTAGCGTAAAGTGTATTGCCGCTAATTTAGCGACATTTACGGAACAAGGAGCTTAAAGTTTACAATTGGCGATTATAAATTTCATTATATATACCAAAGCCTGCTGACTCCTCTATCAATGATCCGTCAGTGAAGAACAATTTAGTGGAATCAACTTGGCCAAACTTTGCAGCAAATATTACCGGAGCAATCATAGGACGATGATGCTCTGGGATTGTCGAAGTCGGAGAAGCATATACGATTGGGAATATTCGGCGAAGGGCTGACATCCTGTGTTATGTATGTACTAATGGTTCAAAGTCATGAAGCGATTATGAGGATTCAACTCAAGAAGCTTTGCAAAGTTTTCCGGGGGTTCATAACGTCTACAACGTGCAGACTTCTTCAGTGTCGTGTACTAATAACTCAGTTTAGTTATTAGTACTAGACACTGAAGAAGTCTGCACATTGTAGACGAAATACGCGTATCTGTCAAGATAAGCAAAGGTAGTTTGAATTAAAAGGAAAATACCAATTTTTCTTCTTCTCATTTTTAGTTACAGGTACTCATCTAAACAGCTCAAACTCTCTAAGATTAGTCCGGTACAATGTTAAGTTCCAAAAACTGATTAAACAAGTTCAACATGCGCCTCTTCGCGACGTCTGGAAGGTGCTTAATCAAGTTGAACTTGATGCTATCAGCTCCTGGAGCCGTATTGCCACACGAAAGGAGCGCGAGAGAGAGTTCTACCATTGAAAAAGGTTGGCTGATCTCATCTATCGAATTCGAGGTTTCGCGAGGAATGATCCGTGCCGGCACAGAATCTGGACAAACTTTTCACGCGAACTTGGTCCGAGTACTCTTCGCTATCGTTGTTCTTAGTTCGGTTACGCATTCTTCGTGCCGTGTTCCAAAGAGTACTCATCGACGTTTCGCGCGATAGCCCGTTCACGAATGTTCGCCAGTAACTGCGATTCTTGGCCTTCATGAGGCCTTAAATCCTGAGAGCCATGTATACTTCGAAGTGCTCAGGTGCTCCACGTCTACGGGCAATTTTAAACACGTCGGACTTTTTACGGTAAACCTAGGTGCATTGATGATTTTACCATGGAGAAGGAGGTTTCCTGCGAAATGACGTTTTTGGAACTGGTCTGGTGGAGTTTGAGCTTGAAGCGCGCTGTCTAAGATCAGGTTGTAGAGGAAGTTGAATTCCTCCAGCGGTGGAAGTTCTTCTACCGTCGTTACGCCTTCATCTACTGCTGTCTTGAACTTTGTCCAATCGATGTAACGGATAAGATCATACGTAACGTTGATTGATTCCGATGGATTGAACCCGGTGGCAATCGAAATTTTTATGGGCAAGTGAACACTACCGTGTTCACTTGCCCATAAAATTTTTTTGAGTTACATTCCATATGCTCTAATCTACTGCCAACTGAGGATGGACCCACCAAACGTGTAACTTTCCATTGTTAAGAACTGTCATATTTAAGTTGTCACAGAGGTCAAGGAAGACCGGTTGTCATCGTACAGTTCTCCCCACCCTGTATCGTGAGAGTTAAAATCTCTCATGATCAACCGCGGAACAGGAAGGACCGAACAAATATCTGAAAGTTGTTTTTGGTTTATTGGGCACAGAAGCCATGGAAAGGCTTTTATTTTTAATAACAGCCTGGCATGCGACAATTTCAATACCTGGATTTGGAGGAAAATTCACTCCATAGAAGGTGTAGCACTTTTTGATCCCCAAAAGTACTCCTCCTTCGCGTGAATCTTCACGATCTAGACGAATAATATTGAAATCATGAAAAGGAAGATCGATTTCGGAAGAGAGCAATGTTTCACAAAGAGCAAATGCATCACAACCGTTATTGTGAGCTAAAAATTTTAAAGATTTCAATTTAGGATTGAGACGTCGACAATTCTACTGCAGAATAATGATCAAATCCCCGACCTCATTTGGAAAATTATCCATCGAAGAAAATGATTGCTGCAAGGAGGGGCCACTTAATTGTTAATTGCTTCAAAAAAGTCTTCACTGTTCACAACAATGCTTTTAAGAGGGTTAGAAATTTCGAGGTACTTGAAGATACCTTCGACAATGTCATCAAATGAGAATAGTCCTGATGCAGAAGGAACTTCTGTTCTTAAAACCGGGGCGCAAGGGGTATTTGATGTCCCCGGAAGAGATGGAAAGTCCTGGGAGTAGTTAGTACTGCGGAAACCAGGAGGACTAGGATTTTCCTTTTTTACACCTTTCCTTCAAATGGGCAAGCTGGTTTTGGGCTTCGATTTCGTGAAGTAGCTTCCGGAAAACTGACAGAGGAGCAAAGGGATTTGTATTGGCATCGGGTGATGGTGAGGCTTTTTTCATCATTTCGGCGAAAGATTGCCTGGAACGCTGTTTTAGCGAGCGTTCTAATTGTTCCCCGCGTTGATTGTACGCCGGGCACGACGAGGGAGCATGAGGAGGAGTACCCTTACAGAAAGCGCATTTTGGTGTGCTGTCTGCACAGGCGCCATCCTCATGTTTCTCCCCGCAGTTGCAGCAGCGTGCCTTATTGCCGCAATGGGAGGTCGTATGTCCCATCTGCTGGCATTTTTGGCAGATCATGACCCGATGTACAAACCGCACAGGTAGCCTAAGTTTTCCTCAACTCGACGTATTGAGGGAGGGCTGAACCAGAGAAGGTCACGCAAAACGAGTGACGGTGTAAACTTTTTTTCACCCTTGTTGATCGATACTGTGCCTAGTTGGCGCACATGTAGTATCTTAACTGCAGACAGCAGAGGGTTCTTAAATCGACCAACCCTCTGCTTCAGCAGGATCTCAGGGGTCAGACTTGAATCGGAGACCAAACCTTCAATTTCAATACTCTGAGCTGGGATATACACCCGTTACTCGAGAGTAAAGAGCTGAGAGACAGCAATCCCATTAGCTTGCTTGAGGTTGGACACAACGACCCGAAGTTTATTTGGTCTCACTTTAATTGTCTCGGTCACGGCCGAGAATCGTTTCATCAGATCGTTACTGATCTGATAAACATTTAGAGGTTTCGATTTGGGCTGAAAGTTAACAATCCATGGACCAGCTGAACCATCTGGATATGCACTTGATCTAGTAACTCTATGAGCTACCTCATCATTTCGCGCCATAGATGATTCGTCTTGCGACAAATCATCCATGACTCGCTTGTGGGAGCTTATGACGCTCAACCACTGACGCAATTATAAACAGTCAAACACAGAAAAACAAACTAAAGCTAAAAATACTCTCTCTCACACACACGCACTCACTCAAAATCAAATTTAATGTAGTTGGCGGCAAGGTTGCGGCTTATCATTTTTGACTTATCCATATTCATTTGCCGATAGCTCTTCTCAGAAGCTCAATTTCAAAATATAATGTATGATGAACTTATGGTGCTTGAGTAGACCTACAACTTGGTCTAACAATACATAGCTCTATCTCTTATATCTGAGGAATAAGAGCGTATATTCGCAGTGATCTTCGCGTTGATATTCGCGGTGAAGATCACGCGATTATCATCGTGAAGATCACTGTGAATATACGCTCTCATGTCGAAGATATAGGAGTTAGAGCAATGTATCGTTAGACAAAGTTGTAGGTCTACTCATGCACTACAAGTTCATCATACATCATATTATCAAATCGACCCTCTGAAAGGAGTTATTGGCAAATGAATATGCCTGAGTCAAAAATGATAAGCCGCAACCCTGGTTGGCGGTGGTAGTTGGCAGATGAACAAATGAACTTTAACAGATGGACTGCTGCTGATGTGCGTAATCACGCAGAGATGCGATGCAAGATGGCTTTCCTCTTGCCAATTGCAATCAATTATTAAACGTAATTGCACTGCTTATTTAAACTTTTTATCTTCTTGTAAGCAAAAACAAACTCGATCACAACTGCTCAGAAACACTATCGAGAAAAAATCAATTGGTTTTAGAACCAAAAAGATGTGAAACTCTTTGAAAGCAACGGAGCGTGAAAATAAAGAACTTCACCGTTTGCTTGTTCACTGGGTAAATTTATAATCGTCGCAACTGAAAAACGGAAAAACCCACTAGCGCCAAACGATTTTACTCACGTCCCGTACGATTGAATTGTGGCGCATCTAGTGCGCTGAATAGCGCATCTGGTGTGCTACACAGCGCACTAGATGCGACACTCTGTTGCCATACGGAAAAAGTTTAATTGATTAGCGCGAGTGATTTTTCCGGTTTTGAACTGCAACGGGAATATTGGTGTTGAAAATGGTAAGCGAGCATTTCATCACCCTTGCTTTCCCAAGTAACCACAAACATTATATTATTGCACTTGTGCAACCCAAAATCTACATCATTAATGCGGGATTACATCAATTCAACAGTTGTCATGTAATGAAGCGTTAGATTAGCTTTTAGAATATAGTGATGCATTACCAATGCAATAATGCTACTTTGGTAATGCGTAAAACATTATAAAAGATATAGCATAATTAAATATATAGAATTAGTTCGATCTTAGTATGGCCCTTTTCAACTTTAACCCAACTTCAATGATTCACTAGACGTAATGCATATGCCCTACATTTGCATGCTATTATAGCCTCGTGTTTACTTGGGTTGTCACTTGATTTTACAAATGAATAATCGAACCACAAACTCGTTACTATTAAAACATAATATACATATTATTTTAACATATTACAGAGCATGCTTCGCATTACTGAGGATCAATGGATGGGACCTATGCCATTGACCATATGATCCAATAAACACAAGTTATTTCTGCATTAAAATAGTTGCCAAATTTATTTTTTATATTCTTTTACTTTAACTTAACTGATTTCTGTTTTTATTCTGGTTGTTAAATAAAATGACATTCTATGGTGTTTGGTTCAAAAGGCCTTCAATGATTTTTGTAGTATCTTTTGCGGAAGCAAAATAAAAAATAAGCTCATTTTCATAATTTTTTTTTCATATATATGAGTAAGTTCCACTCAAAACTAAATAAATAAGGATTAGAGGATTTTTTTTATGATCGTACGGGTTTGTTCCGAAGTGTCTCATGTTTTTACGAAACTTTGTCCACTCGTACATGAACAAAAAATATCAGGGTTGTCAGTTTTTCTGGACAACGTCAATTGAAGTTTTCCAATTTCCACGAATTTCACTAAATAATTTTCCGTTAAATTATTTCGCAAGGAAAATTGACATTTCACCCATACTGGAGCAGACATCCAAATTACTTTCGGTCAAAATGGCAAAAATTAGTTCTGGTCAGGCCGGAAAAAACATTTTGTGGATTATGGAAAATTTTGAAAAACCTTTTCATTAATTTATAAGTTTTTTTTTCGAGTAATGCTCGAAAAACAATGGGCCTTTCACTCGTTCGGTTCTCACGTTTTTGAGTTAAAGTAACTCAAATGTGAGTGAAACCGGATGGCAACAAACATCCATGCTTGTTTTGAGAAATCACAAAGTTCCTTCTAGTTGTATAAATTTTATCTAATTTTCGAAGTTAATTCGTTGTGGATCTTCCTGGAACAGTGATTCTTGCCAGGCTTAAAGTGAAATCGAATAATATGTTCTAACGATAATCACAATCAAAAAATTAAATTCCTTATTTAAAATTTAATATTTGAAAAATTAAGCATTTTCCCTCGGTTTTTCCTCATATCAATCAGAAATAATGCCTGAATAAGTGTGATACTCGAAATTGGGAGACAATCATATTCGCGTTCTCGAACACCTCAAATATCAGCGCTAATTGACTCAAAAGTATTCAGTAATAACATATTCCTCCAATCAATTTCTATACTTATGTAACGTGCAAGAGTTACTAAAAAACCTACATACACAAATTGAAGCCAAAACTTGCGAATGGCTAACTTTTGAATCGAAACTACTTAAATTTCATGCATTTCTGACGACATTTCGTAATATTTTTTTTTGTTTTTTCTTTTTCGTACCACTACATAAACATTGCAGCTAATAAAATACCTTGTACTTTATATACGTTGGAAATAGACATCACACTGGCTTTTCTCTTCGTCAATCTAGACAATTCAAGATCTGTTCAAAAATGACGATACATGAAATGAAAGGGACCGAGAGTCGATCACAAATTGCGTTTGCGGTTTCTGAAAAGCACACGAGTATGTAATCGTTTATCGTTGGTACAGCCTCATATGACTGTCCTTTGTTACCAAGTAATACACCAGTTTTATAACGGTTGAACATTCTGTTATATGACTAGATTTGGTTATAAAGAAGCTTACCCAACATAAAATCATGAAGATGTGTTACTCGGGTTGTTTTTGAAAATGTAAAACCCGTTGAATATAAGCAACAACAACAACAACAATAACCATTGAGTCTTCTTATTTCTGTGGTTATGTTGGTTTGTGTGTTTGTCATTGTTTGCAAATCTTACTTTTCAGAAAAGGCTATCTTTGTTGTATACAGGGTGCGGCAGAAAATAATGCGAAAATTTGTTCTATTTTTTCAAATCCCATTTTCAACTAATTCAAGCAGTAATATAAACATTTTCGAGTGCAGTTATCTTTATAAAGTCCTTTTAAACAAATTTATTCAATGTGTCCTCCATTTTTATTATTAACATCCTCGAGCCGACGCAGGAAGCCAGAGAATGCCTATCGAACGTAGTCCTCCGACATTGACTGCCATGTGCGTGTTATAGTTGACTTCAGGGTATTCACACAAGGGTGTGATGTTTTGCAAGCTCGTGTTTCAACATATGCCCAAATCGAGTAATCCAAATCCAACAAATTCTTCGGCCAAAACTTCATGCTATCGTTCAACCATTGTTGGGTTCGATTGGACGTGTGACACGGCGCTCCATCCTGCTGTAGGACAACGTTTTGGTCCTCGAAGAAGTTGGCCTTCACCCAGGGAAGTACTTGGTCCTTTAATATCCCGATATACACTTCGGTATTGATTTTTACTCCAGCATCAATGAAAACAGGCGGTATTTTCAAACCGTTGGACACCACCAAGTCAAACATCATTACACCAGCCGGATGTTTGGTTTGAAATTTGAATTTCACTTTTCCCGGAACGTTCTCCATTTTCTGCGGTGAAATCACTGTTGGCCATAGCATCGATGCTGAAAAGCTTTTCATCGAAAAACAGGATTATCATTTTTCCCTTCTTCAACAAGGAAAGCAATCTCTAGGAACGAGTCACTCGTAGCTCCTTGACCCAGTCCGTAATCAAGTGGCGTTTTACTCTGGCTCTGGAAGATGTATGCAGGTCTTCTTTGATGATTTTCCGCATGGATTTCTTCGAAATATTGGCTTCCTTTGCAAATTTTCTTATGAAACTCACCGGGTTGCAAGCAATTTTTGCACGGACCAATTTGATCACGTTCAGCTTTCCGGCTTCCGCTGCTTAGGACCATCCTGCAGGGACTTTTGTATGCTGTAAACTGTTGCCAAATGGCACCATACCACCTTGGCAATCTCTTTCAGCTTCTTCTGGGCGAGCAACAAACTGGTGATCACTTCTTTCGCGAACATTTTGATGAATTTGCAATAAAACAAATAGAATGTTTGTATGTAGCACTTGAAAGTAAACATAAACAAATACACTTTCGACAGAAATCAGTCACTAGCTACACGGATTAACCCAATACTCAAGTTTGAACATTTTCGCATTATTTTCTGCCGCACCCTGTAATTATAATCCTATCCGATAGTTCGATAAACAATGGACCATGCCAACAATAACACAAATCCCGCTTCCCGATCACCAAAGCATTCTTATTGAGAAGACTCGAAACTTTGCCAATATTTCAGCGATAAACAGAATAGCGCTGCCCTCGCATGAAAGTAGAAGCAATGCATGGAGAAAAGCCTTTGAGCGACAGGTGGCACGATTGTACTGAGTTTGAAAATGCAAGCGTTAACTGTCTTTTTTTGATTTGCTGTCTTCGCTATTAAGCCGAAAACGGAAACGACAAGAAGATTATCGTGGCACGAATTCAACACGCAATAACACAACAGCGGAACGTGATTTACGCGTACATCACCATCGACAGACGACGGAACGGTGGACGGAACGCAAGCCCGCGTGTGGCCATAAAAAAGTTAATCCTATCTTGCTGAGATGCCGCATAGAGCTGGCGGTCTCCTGATGACTTTTGAAAGCTCCCCCTGGATAAAGGCTGCTGCTTCTACCCGGAGTTTAATGCCTCGTACGGGTCCTTTCAGACGAGGGCGGTTGGAATTTCTTCGTAGCAGCATTAGTGCGTCTATAGGTACAGAGAGTCACTTGAAAACTACTTGATATGGTCGTAAAAATAATGCCGATGCGAAGCGATGTTGAGGGGGCTTTAATCCTCCCGGGAATTTGGAATTTGCCGGATGCCAAAGCAAGGCTGCCACTTTAGGTTTCTCTGCCTATCAATGCATGACGACGACCATGTGAGATGAAATAATGTGGCTCCACAGCAGTTTTACGACGATTGGAGCAGTTTTGGTAACGACTTTTTCGGAATTAGTAGACATTACATTGTTGACAGATTATTGTTTAACTTCTTCTACGGTGACGACAGTGTGAGACGATTTAGATCTTTATTTATTGATAATTGGGCATGTTGGCTGGCAAAATTACTTGTGTTTTATGTTCGGATGGAATCCATACATGGTTAGTGATTTAAACAACTTCAACCCTTCTCTCTTGGAAGCCGGGCGGAGCCATTTCTATGCAAACGAAAAAACCTCCGAACGAGAAAGTAACGCAATAACATGAGATGCGAAAAAAGGAAAATTTCCTTGGCAGATCATTACATTAGTTTTATCCGCCTCTTTTTTTTTTTCTTAAGGGCGTTCTCTTTCCTCTCGTGTGGCATTTCAGTCTCCTATCCTTGGCTCCAACGCCGATGATCCGAAACTCTTCAATAAGCCTCATTGAATTAGTTTTCCAACGTTCATCCCCTTCCAAGCATCCAAGCTGCCGTTTCTTCTTTCCTTTTTCATTCTTTCCTGCATTCGTTACACAACATTTATGCAAAATAGGACCCAGCTAATCGGGTATAATGGGAACTGAAATGCCACTGCCTTCCCAAGGACACAGAATCTGTTTGCAGCCCTGCGTTTTCCTTTGATGATTTTCAAACCGGTTAGAGGATAGTTTCCAGTGGGAATTGCTATCATTGAAAATAATTGCTGCAAAGACAGAGAAGCCGAGCTTAAAGCACAAAACCTGCGAATCATTCATTAAATGTTCTAAATTTACATGAAAACCATCCGAAACCGCACGCATTTAACACAATTCAGAATCCAGCAAATCATTTCAACTAATGGATAATGGCTGTAAAACCATTCCCGAGAAGCGACATACCCGGCCTCGAGATTGATTGATTGACATCGCCTCCACAGCGCAGTTCTTCGATGGAAAAACAGATTTCTCCAAAACTCGATAAGGCATGGCTTTGTAGCCGATCGACACTTCACCCAACCAGCCATTCAAATTCTAATCAGCTTCTTTCATCTATCATGTTTCGCACCCCGAAAATTAATTGTCTCCATTCCGAGCGAACTGCCCCCACAAACAATCTGCGGTACAGGCCATCTAAATTGATTAATTGAAGTTTGCAAATCTTCGACTTTGCATACAAGGCCGGCTTTCTTATCGGCCATTGGAACGGAACATGCCACATTCCAGCTGGAGGGCTTCGTTTAGAAAGCCTTCGTTCAGACTTCTGGCTCCGCTTGACCATAAATATTCAACTACATCAGATTGAAATCGTTACTAGTTTTGCTCCTATAACTATGTGTGTCGAGCCCCAACTGAAAACTGTCAGCGAGCGAGGAAAGTGAATATTTTAGGATGAGCAGTTATTATCAAACGTTGGAGCAGAAAAAAAAGAAGAAATGTCAAGTTCAGTAGCGATTGCGACTTTCGCTTTCCGCCAGCCAGCTACTGTTACCGAGTTCTTTTTAATCTACATAAGTAATCAAATAGTCTAGACAGTAGTGTTCGCTACAGCGAGGAACGGTTTATGTTCCGTTGCTTGTTAACTGGTTTGTTCTACGATGGCATTTATTCGTGGAAGGGTGATGGATCCTATTTTGTGTGTGTGCTTTAAATTGCCGAAACTTGCCCTATGCCCGAAACAGAAGCGTATGTCTAAAATATGACCAGTCCCCCCGACGAAAGGGCTGTTCAATCTGCATCTACTCGGTTAACCCATTCCTTGTGTGAAAGTAGCCAACGGTAGATTGGATTCTCGAACATAAGCTAGTAAGTTATGAATATCAAGAAGGACATTTGCATTTGATTCCGTTGTATTCGGAGCTGAAACCTAACAATTGTAACAGTTCATTCAAATCGTGAGAATGAGGCAAGTATTTTTCACTTTTCATATTCAACATATGGCGACACACTAGTCGTGGATGAACCAATTTTTATGCCACGGAGATTTTCGAGAGATTGGTTTTCATTACCTGGAGCCGGAATAAAAGCGAGCGTCCATAAATAACGTCACGCTAAAATTGGACAAAATTAGCCCACCCCCTCCCCCCTTGTCAGAGATTATCACATTTTGCTCAACTCCCCCCTTGTTCCGGTACGTCAAAAATTCATCAACCCCCTCCCTCTCCCAATAAGAAAAAGCCAAAAATTGAAAAATATTTCGCATAAAAATGATGAAAAAAGGTTTTCGAGACACTCTGTATGAATTTTCGAAGCCATAGTATCAATTTTTCATTTTTGTCTTTATTTTCATTTAGAACTGAAACAAATCAACGACTTTGGCTTACGTAACAAATGGTGCATCTTTCGATTTCAATTTCAATACATTTGAACGTGAAACAATTCACAAAACGTCATAACGTTTGCATTAAAAAATATGGACTTTATTTTCCGGATGGTGACAAAAAAACAGCTACGACAGATAATTGCTTTTGATAAATTTCCCATGGAAAGTAATTATTCAAGCTTACTTGCAAATAAATATCTACACCCTTGCGAGCGGCCTTATGGCAGCTAACCGGAACATTCACCATGGCCAACGGCAACATGCGTGTAGGTTTTTTTTTGAGTTCTATCTTCGTTTTATTTATCAATTCCTCCTCAGTTTTCGCGACTAAATTGTTGGAGTAGATCTTACGCTTCAGGTTGGCCCAGAAATTTTCGATGAGACGCAGCTGTGGGACGTTGGGCGGTTTCACCGACTTGGGTACCACATCGATATTCAGCCGCTCCATCTTCTCCAACGATCGCTTCGAGTAGTGGGCCGACGCCAGATCCGGCCAGAACACCGCGCCTTCGCCCTTATGATATTTCTTGATGAAATACGCAATTTCCGGGAGGCCTTTCGTACTATAAATTTCCCCGTTCACGGCCAGTCCGGAGCGAAAGAAGAGCGGCTTTGACATCTCCTTCTCGCTGATTGTCAACCACAGCAGCACCTTCTTGGGGAACTTGGTGTGTGAAATGAACTACACCTCGGAGCTCACTTCCTTCATGGGGGAAGCAAAATACGAAGTGCCCTGCCAGTCGTTGCCATCCAGGGTGAGATAGGTCTCGTCGTCCATCACCGCCACCACGTCGATTCGCTGGGAATATCAAGTTGACCATCTTATTCAGCCGCTGCCACTGCGTCATTGCCTGCAGCTCCGAAACCAGTAGACGCGACTTCCACTTCCTGATATGTATGTTCATGTTCGCCAGGTACTTTTTCACTGTTTGGCCGGTTAAACCGACCTCCCGGCCAAGCGCACACAACGATGTAGCCACTTTTCCTCGGTCTTCCTCTTCAGCATCCTTTGGAGCTTCTTGTCGCTCAGGGTGCTCAGCCATCCGGAACCGGGCTTTCTTACGATGCTCTGATTGCTGTCTAATAGTGCCAAGATGTTGTAGGTGCCGGAACGGGCGTATCCGGCGACCACAAATTGCCACACGATGTCCGTTTTCGTCGCGGCGGGATGCCATTCTTTGAACGCGCACACTTCTGAACGGAGTTTCTTCACTGTTTTTGCCATCACGGTTAGAGTTCGACTGATAGAGCTGTCAAAATTTATCTGCTGACTCATGGGTTACTATGATTGATGCTGCATTTCGTCAGTGCGGGCAAAGGCAAATTTTTGTACATTTTATTAATGCAAACGTTACTGCTGAATTGCGTTAACAGTGCAACAAATTCTCATTTTTCGACCATGGATTCGGTAGATGATCTCTGATTGAAATCACAAGGCAGACTTCGGTCGATTTTTCGGGATAATCGGTGATCAACGATGGTGATCCAGGACCACTACTGAAATCCAACTCTTCTTCGTCAATCCACTCGCAGTCCATATTCTCTCCGCGGGCTATAATAGCCACCCATTCGCGTTGATATTTTGCAGCAACTCTAACAACCATCAGGGTGCTAACTAGAGGTGGATAAAATGGCTCACTATAGCGAGCGGCTCCGAACAGTTCCGCTCATTGAAGTAAGCTAGTTCTTCAGAACTGTTCATTTGCTCTTTTCCTAGCACTTAGCTAATTCGGATCAGCGTATTGAGATTTTTGAAAAGAATGTGTATTTATCGTTGAAATATTCGATTTTTCTTTCTTTTTACAGTAATTACAATTTACGAAATATGTTTCGCGGTTAGCCTACTACGTTTCTCACCAACCAGTTGTTCAGCTTTGGAAAAGATGTTTGCAAGGTACAGCGTTCCAGGAATGCACAACCTTTTCATCATTGCCGAAGCCGATTGGGGTTCAGCTTGCTGATTTTCATACGAAGTATCAATATTCTTCCGCATTTTGCACACGAAGTCTTGATTTGTCGCGTTGTAGAGCTATGCTTCTTAACGGCATACGCTGAAGCATTCTCGACGGCAGCCACTTCTTCAAAATTAGGAATCGATATAACTCAGATTCTGTACCAGAACTACTTGAATGATACTAATCATATCCAGCTCGTATACTTACTTGCTATGAGCAATCTGATAGAGTTCGATTCGATGTTCATTCACTATCAATCAAGATGTAGTCAATTTAAAATTGCGAGGTAAATGTTGCGAGTATAGAGATAATAGATAGGAAAAACATCCATGTGATTGCAGTCGATGTCACTTGAACCGTCGGATCGAGCCAGTAAGATTAACTAGAGTTGGTCAGTCCATTCACGAATTTCTTTCACAAACGCACGATGAGACCATCTTCCAGATCATCTACCAACTTTTCAATATTTGGAGGAATAGCATCGATTGAATGCAGTTTGATACGTTCCCTCAAAATGTGGGCAAGCACTGAGCTTTAGGCAAGGAAACAGATTTTTCTGACGAAATTTCATTCGAAACCTCATTGAAAAGGCCGATAAGCGGGTCGAATCCAATATGGCCAAAGTTGAACTTACAGCATCCTTGTTCAATAGCAATCGATCTAAACATTTCGAACGTCGAGTTCTATCTCGTCAGAACATTTTTGATCTAGAAGAACTCGCTCTTTCATGGCAGTTTCGGACGTTCCTCTGGTTTAGGAGAAAATTTTATCAGATGATGGGCCTTTCCATCGCGTTCCCGCTCTCGCTCACTCAGTCACATATCAATAGGCGCTCTCGCTCAGTTAAATAGCTCTATCACATGGTACAGTTCGTGAGCTATATTGGATAGGTGCTGCCGTCCGCGCTCTCACTCGCTTGTCATATTGCAAACAGAAATAGCTCCAGTTCACGCTCCCATTCACGCTCCCGCTCACTTGTTAGTTTTTTTTGGAAGGTAAGCAGGTGAGCTACCGCTCAATTAAAATGAGCTTTGGGTCACTCGCTCATCTTGGTGAACTAGTTCTTTAGCTCAGTTCATGATTGCTCGCTCACCTCTCACGCAGCATTGCCCACCTCTACTAGGTGGGGATGATTTAGAGTATCAAATGAAGAAACGATAAAGAAACAAACATGATATGTAATTTTTAAGGCTCTGATCGATAGGTTACAATTACTACAATTTGTAATTATGATAATAAATGGCAGTAAGACTCTGCGATTGCCACAGTTCAATAAAATCACTTTAGTTGAAGGGAATTTGACTTTTTGATGTATGATAATCACTTGTGATTTGAACAAAGCAGGCGTGGAAACTTAAACTCTAATGAGTATCAAGAAACGAGTAGTCAAAGAAGCAGTCATGGAATCAAGAATCGAGTAGTCATTGATTTGCTCATCGGCCTTGATTTTCGACGAACTGAGATTTTGTGAACAAATGAAATTCATCTACACTGAATCGAAATGGTATTCATTGCCTATGATAGTATGTGATGAAAACTGACTCTGGGTGGAGGACCACTTTGGCAGCAATTTCTTTCAATTTTTCGCTATTATTCAGCCGTATTCAACCCAAACGACTTGATTTTTTGTACATGATTGACTCATGTGACATCGAAACGTTTGATTTGAATACAGATGAGCAAAAGCAAATAAGTAAAGTTCCTTCAACGCTCACCTTCAATCGGACTTGACTCGAGAAATGAGCAACCATCCTGGCCATTCTTTGACTCGAAGAAACCGGCGACAGCCAACCAACCGACATGGAGCGTGTGACCATTCGTTTATTGTCCCACTTTCTGCGTTACTTCATTCGCTCCAATTAGACTGTCTCCATTCCAGTCCTGCGGTTTCTGCCTATCAGTCAGAGCACCTGCATTAGAACAACTATGTCGGATTCTATTCTCGAACATAGAATACCCGTTTTATGAGTTCAATGACTGTCTGACACTAGCCGCGGTTGTTACTACTATTGGCACACATACAGCAGCTTCGGTATACCTAAGTACATATATTGTGTAATAGAGAAAAAAGGAACGCCATTGCAGCTTGCAGGTCGAGCTCAAACACGGCAAAGGATGCTGTCAAGCGGAGCATATCGATACCCGTTGGACGTATTGATCGAAACTGATGCTCGGGAGTGTGTGAATTTAAACATGTGCACAGGACATGGCACGGTTCCGGAAAGCAAGGTTTACAATGTCCTTTACGGCATGGCTAAGAGGTATGCCGTTAAATTTGCGATTATTCCATCAGTGGCGTGAAATTAATATCTCTTCAGCCGGGTACTACTGCGTACGTTTCATCGATTCTGATCCGATGATGCTGCAAAATAGGATGGGTCGTCTAACGATCAGTGGGTGGAAATATTTCGCCATCCGAGGCCAACTGCTGCTGTACAAATCGAAAAACAATGTTTCATCCGTAATGTATTTATTATTTAATTCAATTCCATCAGTTCTCTCTGGTATCACGTTCCGGGGCTTCGTTAGATTTGTTTTCCCTTGGAAATGGGAAATTTCATTCGCAAGTACCTTGTCAAACAATTTTCACTGTCTGACAGGTTTCTCTGGCTCGTGAAATGCAATTTTCTGAAGCAGAAATGGAAACTGCATACTCTTCCCATGCCTAGGCAGAGCTCGGATGCAACAAAAGTGGATGCTTGACTTCTGCCAGTAACAGAGCTGCAGAAGTCCGAAAAGTCGGAAGCCAGTGGAGCTGTCTCACTGGCAATGCTGATCTCATGGCGAAGGGAAGGAAGACTAATTCTCGTAAAATGTAATTTCACTACCTGCCGGAATGGGTATTGCCATAGCGACAAATGATATCGGTGTTGTGAATGTGGTTTTGGCATCCTTTCCGAAAATGGATTGTTCTGCAGACAAAGTTGCGAAAAACATTACATGTTCACTTCCTCTGCGAGCATCTACCCAAAACTTACTGAAATTTAAGTTCGACAGTTGTATTGAAATACCAATTGTAAGCTGTAGTCATTTCGATAAAGTTTTCTAATTTCATAAACATGAATTGTCAACATACTTCAGCAGTCCTGAAACGCGCTACAATTTTCGTCTACAGCAACCATTAGCAAAATTCGCTGTAATCTAATTAGTCCCAACATGATTGATGCCGTTTCTCGTGAATCTTCATTGGTGATTCCTATGCGGTGAAGGTAGCTCCATCAGGCAACATAACTGAACCTTAAACAGTTCCATTTGCTTAATATAGGCAAGGCAATCTTGAGCAATAAATCTCATCATGCTGTCTTGTTTTCCATGATTGATTAATGAGGTTTGTTGTTCCCTGTCCGCTGGCTGGGTTGGGCAGCTTCCGAAAACGGACGATGAAGCGCAACAACTGACAAAGAGCTGTACAAAGGAGAATGGGCCGAATATTAGCGCCATAAAATCGTTCAATTTTCACACGATTGTTCGCTGGTTATTGCTCGGCGAGGAGGGCTACCTTTGCGGATGATGATGGTGGTGGTGCTGGTGGCGGCGTTGATGATGCTGTGTGAGTTAATCATCAAGTAGTTTAAGATTATGAGGCAGTGCCAGAGGCATGTTTGATTCAATTTACTTTTACAATTAGGTTAAATTCCCACAGGAAAGTCTGGGCATCGAATGGAATAAGAGTTGGTCGGTCAGCATATTACGGTGTATCATAATCAGTACATTGCAGATTTTCATGTTCAAACATTTATCGATTCCTTAGCTTAGACAATGATTCTGAGCTTGTATTAAATGGTGCTCGAGGCTCTACAAGGTACATCTTGTTAGTTTGGCAACTCTGATCTTTATCGTCATTAGCTTATACTCACCAAGACAATTATAAGAAGAGAGTAATATGCACATCATCGTATTTTCCTATTTAGAATAGCGCACCATAAACAAAAAAAGTGGGGGGAAAATCGGACCCAATTTTAAAACTGAAAACAACATTAGGAAACACTATGAAAAGAATATTGGGTAACGGGATGAAATGTTAGCCTAGCTTCTTCATTCGGTCTATGTACCAAATATATCATTGATTCAGCGACAATTAACAATATCATATTGCTATTAGGATCATCGGTTGATTCCGAAGCAATTGAGACATTATTAATCAATTTATAGTTGAAATTTGTCTGTAGCATATAATTTTCAATCAACATGAGAGGCTCTAGGAGTGGACAGTAATTTATTGCTAAAACGAAGAATGAAGAGAAAGTATTGTTGTAGTTGTTCACTTTGGCGTAATTTTCGATTTACTTAATTTTTAAGAATCCTAGAGGGTTTGAGCTGTTTAGTGGAATACCTGTAACTAGAAATTAGAAGAAGAATTAGTATCATCCATTTAATTCCAACTACCTTTGAAGATACTAATTCTTCTTCTAATTTCTAGTTACAGGTATTCCACTAGGCAGCTCAAACCCTCTGGGATTCATCATGGCAACCAAGCCGTCAGAGCCCAACAAATTCATCGGATTGAAGAAAACCATCGCCGCACTTAGGAAGGACGTAGAATTTCTGAAGAAATGCTTAAAATATAAAGTTGTACCAGTAAGTCATAGGATTAAAATACGAACATCGACACCCGCCCACATCGTCAGGAAAATAGAAGCAGAATTCATCAAGGACAGCATTAAACGACTATTCAACAAACTGGACCGGAAAACTTTGGAGTGCTATTCTCTGCACCTGAAGTTAGCCAAGGAGTATCCCGTAAAATTCCAGGAGTTCTTATCCCGAGTCAAGGTAGCAGAGGAATGCGAATCGAATAGGAAACGAACGGTTCTCGATAGGAAACTCAACAAGCTGAGAATAGAATCCCAACAGACTCGGACCACACATCACACCAAGGAACAGACCACACTTACACCCACCATCAACATGACACCGATGGTCCACTCCATTGAAGGACTGGTTGTTAACCGATCGACGACCGCATTCACGAAAGAACAACTGACTCATCTCAACAAAGGATTAGGATACGCGGTTACAACCAAGCCCGACGTGGAACAGATCATTATCGACGTGGAGACAGCAATTACAAACACTCTTCCGACATCTTTACAAAACACAGCCAGGACTATCGAACATTATTAAGGACGGACAGAAACAAAAACACAACAACGAGAAGGAAATTCGCATCGTTAAGGAGCTGAAGTCAAAGCCTGCTTTTTACCTAAAAGCAGACAAAGGCAACAGAGTCGTCATCATGGATAAGGAGGACTACGACAAGCAGATGGCTTCTAAGATCAGTAATGGTCCTTATAGGCAGCTTCGGGTAGACCCCTACCAAACATGGTGAAACACGTGGACAAAACACTAAAAGAGTGTAAAGCAGTATTAGGGGATGCAGCAGTCCGTCTTCGTGAACCAAACCCCATCCTCCCCAGAATTAAAGGCCTCCCAAAAGTCCACAAACCCGGAAACGAAATGAGGGAGATTGTTTCATCTGTAGGAACTCCAGCCCACAAGCTAGCAAAACGGCTAAAGGGTGATACGGTCAAAACTTGGTCAAGGGAAAACGCGTGTAAATCGGTGAAATCGTTTATTTAAAAATCAAACCACCCTTCTTTTTCCAAGTTCAGTTAGCATAAAATTCAGGAAAAATATTCAGTTAGGCTTCTGCTTTTCCAAATCCGAATTGCCGGGCCTTACGCTTGACCCCTGCCATCAGATTTTGTACAGCCACCTTGTCCACCTTCTTCGCCGCAGAAAGCCAGTTTGCCTTGAACTGCTGCTCGTCCTTAGCAGTTTTTTTGGTCTTCTTTAGGTTCCGCTTGACAATAGCCCAGTATTTCTCAATTGGGCGGAGCTCTGGCGTGTTGGGAGGGTTCTTGTCGCTTGAGGAACCACCTGCACGTTGTTGGCGGCGTACCACTCCATGGCCTTTTTACCGTAATGGCAAGATGCCAAATCCGGCCAAAACAGTACGGAACAACCGTGTTTCTTCAGGAAGGCAGCAGACGTTTATTCAAACACTCTTTCACGTAAATTTCTTGGTTGACAGTCCCGGAAGCTATGAAAATGCTGCTTTTCAAGCCACAGGTACAGATGGCTTGCCAAACCAGATATTTGTTTGCGAACTTTGACAGTTTCGTGTGCTTGAAAATATCTGCTACCTTTCCCCTTCCTTTTGCCGTATAAAACTCCTGTCCCGGAAGCTGCTTGTAGTCGGCTTTGACGTAGGTTTCGTCGTCCATTACCACGCAGTCAAACTTCGTCAGCATCGTCGTGTACAGCCTCCGGGATCGCGCTTTGGCCGTCGTATTTTGTTTATCATCGCGATTTGGAGTCACTACCTTCTTGTAAGTCGATAGTCCGGCTCGTTTTTGGCTCGATGCACGGTTGTAGACGATACACCCAGCTTATTTGCGGCATCTCGGAGAGATAGGTTAGGGTTTCGCTTGAAACTACCGGCAACTCTCTTTGTCGTCTCAGCGGCTTCCGGTTTTCGATTTTCCCGATCCAGACTTCCTGGCTGTCGACAAACGTTCCCCAAACACTTTAATTACATTTGTAACGGTTGATTTGGCAACTTTTAGCGATTTTGCCAACTTTGCGTGTGAGTAGCTCGGATTGTCGCGATGCGCGAGCAAAATTTTGATACGCTGCTCTTCTTGCTTGGACGGCATTTTGACAACTGAAGAGTGAATTCCAAAATCAAAATAGAAGCAACATTCTACACACACACACCTTCAAAATGAGGGGTGTTCTGGTTTTTTAAATGCAAAATTGAAAGAAATACGTCAAGTTGATATTGACCAAATTTTGACCGTATCGCCCTTTAGTAAAAGAATTTCAAGGTATCTCCCGAGCAATTCCCAACAAGCTCAGTTCGCAACTCCCAGGAATTTGTACAACAGCTACAGTCATCAGGTCATATAAATGACAATGAAGTAATGGTATCTTTCGACGTCTCAGCCCTTTTCCCTAGCGTACCGATCAAGGACGCAATTAACCTTCTAGAAGATTGGCTTTTGAAACAAGGAGATGACACAACATGGAAGCAAAAAGGTGCGGATGTACCTTAAGCTGACCCGACTTTGCATGGAAGAGAACTACTTCACTTTCAGAGGATCATTCTATAAACAATTAAAAGGAGCCCCTATGGGAAATCCTCAATCCCATTCCTCTGTGAACTGTTTATGGCGAATTTGGAAACAATCCTAAAAGCGAAAGGATTACTCCCAACTCGTTGGTGGAGATCCGTCGACGACATCTTCGCCGTCGTGAAAAAAGACGATCTCTCCTGATTCTTCAAGAAATCAACAATCTTCACAAAGACATTAAGTTCACTCATGAAATAGAAAAGGATGGTAAACTTGCATTCCTCGACCTTCTAGTAAAGAGAGAATCATTGTCGCCATCTCCTTTAGAGTTTGAAATCTTCAGAAAACCCACAAACACCCAAGAGTCATCCATACACTTCAAACCACTCTTTTCAGCACAAAATGGCCACTTTCCACCACATGATCCACCGGATGTTGACCCTTCCTCTCAATAAAACTGGAAAAGCCAAAGAATTAGCACTATATCTTCGAAACTGCCAGACTCAATGGGTACGAAAAAGAGGACAATTCAAGCGATCATCAACAAAAGGAAAGACATCTTCATAGGAAATCACAAACAACCCTCTCAGACTCACCTGAACCCCTGAAACGTGTATCCGTCCCCTTCGATAAAGACATTACACAAAAAGCTGAAACCACGACTTAGGGAATTTGGTTTAGACTTAGTTTTTCCAGTAGGCACAACCAATAGCATCGATGTTAGGCTCCACCAAAGATTCGGTAGACACCTTAGGCAAGCAGGGGTATACAGAATCAAGTTTAAACAGTGCAGCAAAATATATGTAGGTCAAACAAAGAGAACCTTGGCAACAAGGTTCAAGGAGCATCTAGCGGAGGTGACTA
The DNA here is from genome assembly GCA_034211315.2 of Aedes japonicus. Classification (NCBI taxonomy): domain Eukaryota; kingdom Metazoa; phylum Arthropoda; class Insecta; order Diptera; family Culicidae; genus Aedes; species Aedes japonicus. The sequence goes on from JASCZW010007281.1 coordinate 30,501, forward strand.
AGGCTGTTAAACAGAACGAGAAGGAATTTCACATAACTTCAAATCAACAGTCGCAGAACACATCTTCACGGAAAATCACGACATAACGACGAATGACATCACAATATTACGGACTACATCTACACCCTGGAAATTAGACGTCGCAGAAAGCTTAGAAATAAACAAACAACAGAACACAAATCTACTAAACAAGACCAAGGCAACGGTTTACACATGGCTCTTCAACTTAATACCCAAACGACATCAAACCCGACGAA
>JASCZW010007282.1:0-54630 GCA_034211315.2 Aedes japonicus
TAAAACTCACATTTCGTACTTTAAATATATGTAAATAAAGTTTCATAAAATCTACTCGTTTTCCTTCATATCGAAAAAGAAAACATTGAGGTGGTGGTGTAACAATTCGGATTTGAATCATCGGCTTTAGCATCTATGAAATGTTCAATCGTTTGCCTGCCACCGACGAGTCATCTAAATCGTTTAATTTGGAAAACCAAGAAAAAAATTAAAAAAACGTAATTTTAATGTCAATTTTGTATGGGAACTTTGCGAGTATGCAATTTATCATGTCTTTTAGAGTGAAGAAAGAAGACTACTCGAAACTCACTTCTATTGACCCCGTATAACCGAAATGGCGTATGTTCAAGCTTTTATGGCTGTTGTATCTGGCAGCATAAGAAATAATCTACCACCAGTAGTTCCAAGCGACCATCCAATTACAGGCTAAACTGTTTGTTCTCGCCTGTTCTCAGGAGATAATTACCACCGACAAGACCCGCATCAAAAGCTCATCCATCTCGTAAACCATCCCAAGCGACAAAATGGCTCCAGGAGATAAACTTTTTCCTGCCGACCGTCAGCTTCCCGGAGATCGCATCAATCATGTCCGCATAAATCGCCTTCGTCGAATTGAGCAAATTTTCCACTCGCATCATACAACACACACACACTCATATTCCCATCAACTGACAACAAACCGCGTAGAGATGTAGATTCACAGATCCAGATGCTCCAACTTCTTCTCCTGATTCGTGTGTCTTTCCGAGAGCTCTGCATAATTTCGCATTGCGCCGGCATCGTAAAAAAGAAGCGAAATAAAACTTCGACTTTATCTCGGAGCCGAGATCATCCGGAGGGGTTGAGCTCCTCCGCTCGGCTAGTCGATGAGCGGTAACCATTTATGCTAATTTGCTCCAACCTCGCACAGAGTGTGACTACAGAAGTGTGCAAGATTGCATCGCGCAGAGGAAAAAGATCCTCTGGAGTGGATAGAGCCTGAGGCAATGACTCGGTTGCATAAAATATTCATGCTGATAAGATTTCTTATAATTTGCATCCGATGACGACAACGTGGAATTCACCACATCCAGCAACAGTTTGCGGTGGAACCGATTCCAGATGAACTGTTGAACGAAATGATTTTTTTTGGAAAATTAACATTCTCGGTTTGACATTTACCCATTTCTCCACCATGTAAAGGGAACTGCCTACGACGATCGATCGCCCGATCATTCACCCACGCGCCGCCGGGCAGACGTTCCTTCCTATATTCCAGCCAGTTTGACGGAAGTGGGTGGAACAAATTGAAAACAATGCCACAGCCATCGCCAAAGGCAACGACAGCAGCAGCAGCAGCAACAAAACGTCTCCCCTGTTGATGTTTATTTGATTTATTGAATATCAATGGCAGGCGGGAAGGGGGGAGGAAAAAAGTTTCTTCTTTCTCCGGCATTGTGTCGTTGTCATTGTTTGGTGCCACCGATCGATGTGCATCGAATTTCAATCGATCCGCCCCATCGAAGTAGCGCCGTGCCCGCGTTCCCTCCACTGTCCCTGGCCCTGTCCGGAGCGGTGACGGTTGAGTGATACCCCTATTTGTTTTCCCCGGTTTGTGCTTTTTTTTCTTCTATCTGTTGATAAATAATGCCATTCTTGTTGTTGCAAGTTGTTGCAAGTTAAGATGCGAGACGAGCGACGATTGATGGCGACAATATTGGTATTTTGTTTGGAATTGATCGACGATCGGGACGGCGATGAAAGGCCGATTGATTTATTGCTGTTATGGGAAATGGACCGGATCAATACAATGCACTCGGCGACTTTTGGTTGCTTCGGTTAGTGGCGGTGCGTAGTGAAATTTATACGCTTTCTGTGTATTAATCCATGGAATTGATGATAGTGAAATTGAAGTGGTGACAGGATGACAGTTTTGGCCGAAGATTATTCCTGTGATGTAGCGAAAGGGTTTTCTGGCCTTTTGGAGAATTTTCCAAATCATTTGTCAACTGGCTGTCATTACCGATGCTGACATTATTGGAGCTCATCCTACGAATGAAGTTACATGTGGCTCGCTCCAAGCAAATTGAGTAATTGATCGTTGCACGGATTGTATTAACCTCAATTTTTTGACAGTTCAGGGAACTTGTTTACAAGAAAATGATCGTAGTAAACCGTGAGTTTTTCTCTGTCGGAAATACTTATTTTTATATTGATTTTAAATTAATTTAAAGTCTGTACAATAGTGAACAGTGTCGATTATTCGATTTTGTTGTTTGACGTAAAGTTCGGTTGGTTTTTTGATAAAATCTCGTCGTGACGTTTACAATTGGTCTGAAGAAAGTTTCGCGGAGTGAACATTTGCTGCGATAAATTGGAGTTGCTAGCGCACTGATACCGTTTCTAAGTGGAAAAGTATGCTGAAGTGTTGAAGGCCACCGGGAATGTAGTTGAATTTCCGGCGTCGGCCAGAAGTGTATGTGCTTCTGCTTAACCAAGTTCCTGCGGCCAATTGGAGATCGGGATTGAAAGCAGAAGGGAAGCATCGGATTGGCTTTTAGCAGAAAAGCAACATTTTCGAACCACGTTTCGCCAAACGGAAAGGCTGGACAGTATCAAATTAAATTCAACTAAGTACCTTTATATATATTTGTGTTTGTATGAGTGACGACCATATTATTTCTGCTTCCCATTCCATATAGATTGAGTGCATTGTGATTATCACTTAACTTGTATATGCATCGAATCTAAAAGTTTTATGTTTGAAGGGTCCAAATCATCGACTATATCATAGAAATTGCGTATGCCTTAATGATGGGACGTATTTGATTCTGCTTTAATAATACGAAGGTTATATCTATAAAAATCATTAACATGCGGTATGGTGATAGCAAGATCATTTATTATTATTTATTTCTCGTCAATCGACCATTTTATTACAATTGCATATTCAAAGATATAAACAAGCAGTTTTTTCTACTTACCATTGACAGTTTATTTATTCAAATATTACATCTACACTACACCTATTGGGACGTCTATATGTTTACATACTTCAATGCATCGCCTTTCTAGTATTCAATATTACTACTGAATTTGCAACGAAAATAAAAATCACCATCAATATTACATAGTACGACCGGTGGCAGGTCGAAACTATCGGTAGGTACAATTTTAACCATTGGAAGACCTTCAATTGCTTCGAATGATTATGATAGGTTCCAATTTTCCACGATTTCACAATCGAGTGAAATGTTTTTGGATGTTTTGCTGTATCCATTATTAGGTAAACATATTTGCTTTCATAGCTAAACATAGGATTAAAGTACCCTGTCTTAAAATGGTTCCTTTTATCATAACTTCATTTTAACACATCATTTCAAACCCTTAATCGATATTGATTGGTTGAATAAGCATTCCATGGTAGTTTTTCAAATGGAAGTCATATAAATTGAACTTTCCTTCAATTGAAATTCGAAAACAAAACATCATTTGGAAGTTCATATGAAAACTGCCATGAAGCATATATTTTTGCGCGATGACATGATGTGGCAATACTGTTTGAATCATCTATATTTTGCTTCGTTTTTAAAACGCATAATTTACATATAACAGGTCCAGATGCCCGTTAAATATTTGGATAATGATCGAAAAATTGATGCTTCGGCTTGAGATCTCTTTTAAACTGTGTTTGATGCAAATTGTGATGACGATTGATTAAATATTGATATATAGAGATGTATATTTAAGTAACGCAATGGGGTCGCAGCAATCCCAGAAATCTCACAAGTTCTTCTTCATTACCCGTTCTTATATTTTCAGACATTCTTTTCTTTTCAGAGTGCGAGTAATGACGCTATAACCATAAGCCATAGGGAGCTAGGACTATAGTTAATGCTAAAGTCCCAACTGCTTGAAGAGAAATGGAGCATCATATAACCTTCTTAGACTAGATGCTCCCAACGATCATTTTTGAATACATTTTTGTTCTGTACACCTAACAGGGCATTCTGTTCAACTATTCTCTCCGACTATTCATTTCCTTTTTCCTTTGATATCAACTGAAGGCTACGTGGGTCCCCCTTGTCTTCTAAAGGTAGATACCAAATCTTCCCTATCACCAACGGTTGCATGGACGTGACCAGGTGAACGATCGAGGAGTGTCGTCGTGGAGATTATTGCGTGAAGAAACGTATTAGTAACTGGTTTCGTTTCATGGTGGCATGCAATGTCTTCAACGAATTATTCCTCATTGTAGCTCCATCCAAGAGGTGTGCAAATGTCAATGCTAATGCTAATGCTAATGCTCGTTCAGGGAACTTGTTTACCAGGCAGTGTCTGTTTTTAGTATAGTGTAGTACGAGACACTGAAGAAATCTGCACATTGTAGACGCAATACGCGTATCTGTCAAGATAAGCAAAGGTAGTTGGAATTAAATGGAAGATACTAATTTTTCTTCTCATTTCTAGTTACAGGTATTCTACTAAACAGCTCAAACTCTCTAGGCTTCCAGATTTTGCTGCAGAGCTGGTGCTGCAAACTATCGATGTCAAATGAAGCTTAAGAGAGTTGCCGTCTTCGGTAAAGTTGTTGGGAATGTAAAATGAACATATTTGAAATAATCAAATACAGAAAAATTTAGCTCAGCCCAAGGGGACTTTTTGGAGCCAAGTGTGGAACAAATGCCAGTTTTTAAATATTTGTAACAAAACAAGGAGTGAATTGAGCAAAGTTGTAAACGCGAGTGTTATCGGAAATTGATTGTCTTTCAAGAAAATAAAAATGGGTGATAAATCTTACGAAAAAAGTCTCACATATTCAATAGTTCTGGCAAAAACTGCAGCTCAATAGAGCATAATTCAGCAAAAATTGACTTAAACACTACCGTTGTGGCACGATTTCACTAATCTGACTACATCAAAAAAACAATTTACACACTGAAAAACTTTGCCACAGACGGCCACTCTCTAGAGCTTAATTTGACAAAAAAAAAGACTTCAGCGCCATCTCTGCGGCAATATCTGATAACATGATAATTACAAAAGACTACATATTACATATTGAAAAACTATGCCTAAGACGGCAACGCTCTAAAACTTCATTTGACATAAATAGACGACAGCTCCATCTCTGCTGCAAGATCTGGCACTAATATGATTACGCCCAAAAGAAGACAAATGCCACAATGAGAAACTTTGTCGAAAATACCAACTCTCTAGAGCTTCGTTTGACAACATAGACTGCAGCGCTGCAAGATCATGAACTAATATGATGCTATTAAAAGACGAAAAATGACGTTCCAAGAAACTTTGCACAAAACAGCAACTCTAAAGATACTTTAATTGTTATGTTTTGTATTCTCCATGCGTGGAGTAACGATTATGATGTAGAAGGAGATGTTCGCTCATCACCATGAGGCACCAAGTGTGGACAGTAATGTTTGCTAGAATGAAAGATGCGGAGAGAAAGTATTGAAAGTTCCGTCAATTTACGGTAGGTTGGAAATAGAATAGAAGTATTGAATATTGAGTGAAAGGGCATGGGTAAAGTAGTACTCGAACCAAGGACGTTACAATTGCCTAACATCTCACTGCGGGGTAGGTCGAGGCACGGACGAATCCGCCACCTCAAAAGGCAAAAGTAACGTGTTGGATCGTGCTTATGTACCACTGAAAGCATTGTGATAGTTTCTAGCGGTAGTTTGTATGCACTCTGTTTTGATGCGCACCCTCTCCTTTTTGAGTTTGTTTTGATTCGCAACGTCTGAGATCACTCAAGTTTTTTCTCGTCATCTCTAACGTAGAGACCTCTCTACAGTAGAGGTGATGAGCGAACACCGAACTCCTTCTACATAAACTCTAATGAGTTTTGTTTTTGCAAAGATAGACTGCGGCGCCATCTTTGTGGCAGAATCTGGCACTAATATGATAATCTCATAAGACGAAAAATGACATACTAAGAAGCTTTGCCTAAGACGACAAATATCTAATTCTTCATTTGGCAAAGATAGACTGCAGCGCCATATCTGCGGCATGATCTGGAACTACTATGATAATGTCAAAAGACGACAAATAATACACTAAGAAACTTTGTCCAAGGCGGCAACTCTCTACAACTACATCAAAATTTGGTCAAACAGTAATGTGTGTGAGTCTATCAAAGTTATTATTAATAAGTCAATTTTTTTCCTTTTTCAAGTTCAGGTAATGCAGAATACAAGAGAAATATTCAGCTAAGCTTCGTTTTTATGAACGCGAATTGCCGGGTCTTGTGTTTAACACCTGCCATAAGATTTTGTACAGTCTCTTTATCCACTTTACTCGCCGCAAAACGCCAGTTTGCCTTGAACTGCTACTCGTTCACAGCTGCTTTTTGAGGTTCCGCTTGGGGATCGTCCATTAATTACGGCAAAATATTTTTTAAACTCTGAATATTTTCATGGAACTATTAATGCTGGTTACACTATCAGGAACCTCCACACCAAACTTCATTCATCAACTTTCTATTTATAGAAACGATTGGATTAAAATTCTCTGACCGTTGGATGTTAAGCTTGCTAGCTAGCACATCTATTGACCACACTGTGTTCCGAACCATAGGAGCACCAGGGTTATGCGAAAAGAAAGCAAATACTGAAATAGATCGTCGCAATTACAGCCTATTTCCTTCACTGATTCGAATCTGTCAAATTGCCTTTGACGTTCGTACAATCAATGCACCCAGACCATGCTCCGCGTCAAACCGCATTAGGGTCAACCCGATTGTGCGATCAACTTTCTTGTAAAATACAAGACGCACTCAAGCTGGTGTCACACACACACAAACATGATTGCACAATTTTACAACTTCCTCAATAGCGCCAGAATATAAAAAAAAACAGTTAAGCTTCCAATCAATGGACACGTCCAACGGCCCTTTTTAACGTTCATGGTGTCCGAGCACGTCATAAAGAAGGGGACAAAATTTATTTATCGGCTTCTCCTCTCCTTTGCCTTCAATCCAGATGGATGCCTTGGAAAACAAGTTCTTGGATCTATTTTTATCACCACGGTTCGTGTCGACGCGTGACTGCTGTTGCATCTCTTCCCTTCCGGACGTAACTCAAACGCAGCAATCGATGAACCGCGCGAAGAAAGATTCAATGTTTATGTTTTCAGATTGTTTGCTTTCCGCTCCGACAGGTTATTGGAAGGCTTCGGCCGATAATCAGAGGTGTGAAAAAGAACCTCAAACAAAATGATTCGTTCGGTTAAGTGGGTGCTTTGGGTTCGAAAGTGGCTTCTCGGAAAACCACACTAGATCGGATCGTACCTACAATGTGGGTCCTCGTCAAACGTTCCAATTAGGTAACCGAACATAACCTCACAGTAAACAGCCGGAACAGCGCGAAAACAACGTGGGAACGGCTGCCGTAGGGGTCTGTGTGTTCCAGTTTAGGAACACCATCTGCCACGCTGGGAATAATACCGTCTGTCGACGACACAGGGATGACACTGATCTTGCATGCGCGATTATAATCCTTCGACGACTGCCACCATGAATGAGCAACAAAGAAATTGAACCAAACGGAACGAGTCGTATCGTTCTTGGCGCTCTTGAGTTGCCATCAGCAATGGAACTATTGTGTTATTATTATTATTATTATTATTATTATTAAACCGCTTAGTTCATATACTCGACGCTCCGCCGCATCCAGTATTGCATAAGGGATCGTGTGCAGCGCAAGGGAAAAAGCTATTGCATGAAACAAGACTATATCGTGAACGAGTTGGAAAACTGTCCATGATCATAAGAGAAGTAGGAACAAAACGGCTCCAATGACCTATAAAACTAGTTTTGATTGTACACTTCTGGAACGAGCTTTTCAAGTTTGTAGTTTCGGTAGAAGTGCATTGGAAAGTAAGATAGCCTTGAAGGTATTTTAAATGTAGACATCCCTGTCGTGACCTGGTCGAGGAGACTTCAACTTCACTCTTCGCGATATTAAGCACTCGCGCCAGCACAACTGTGCAAAATCCGTCAAATAACTGATTCGATCATGCACATGCACGTTGCAACATTTTTTCATGGTCAATCTGTATTTTTTACATCCAAAAATCTTTTTTATCTGTATCCGACTTGAGTATATGGAAGGGTGGGTTTTATTAGTAGCGAGTTGGTCCTCTTTCCGCTTCCAGGGCGGCTTCAATCCGCCTGGGGTTGTAGGGGGTTTGAATGACGTCCGCCTGAGTTTTAAAGGGGTTGAATGACGTCCAGTGGTAGTTATACCACTCGTCGATTAAAATTTTCTCCAATTCCTTCAAAGACGAAAATTTCATAGTACACACTGAAAACAACACTCGGTGGTAAATCATCCAAATATTTTTTATGGTAGATGCAGACATTTCCAATCGATGAAATTCTTAAAAATATTTCGAATAACGCAGTAACATGGGTAACATGAGTCCTGGGAATACTTTCAGGCGTTTATTTGACAGCATTAACAAACACACAGATGTCAACCAATGTACTTGTCACGTTCATCTGTATTCCTACTGAACTGTCAAACTCAAATTGCGCAGTAGTTTCCATTAAAAATGTCGTACAAGCTGGATTTACGAGCACAAGTCGCCAACCCTTTTGTACGGCTTAGTACAAGTGAAATTTTGAGCGTGTTCAAATACAAGCCAATATCAAAATCAACAATATACCGTGTTTTGAAAGATTGTTGGTTAAGAACCGGAAAATAAAAAAAGTGGTCGCCCAACAAAATTGAGTGTCAGAACAACGAAAAACTGCTGTCAAGCGCTGGAAACAAGGTTGGCCAATCAACACGCATATTTGCACGAAAATTTCAGGTTTCAAACATGACAGTCCATCGGATTTTGAGAAAACATAACGTAAGCAATCGGAAACGTCAGCGCGCACCAAAATATACACAGCAACAACTCGAAAAAATACCAAAATGCTGCCGTGCACTTCGTCGCGAGCATTTTGCAAATGGAAAGTGCATAATTTTGGATAATGAATCTTACTTCACGTTTTCGCACCATGAATTGAGTGGCAACGATGGTTTCTATACTGCCAACATTAAAACAACACCAGACGATGTTAAATATGCCAGCAAATCGAAATATGAGCCAAAGTGTGGGCAGCCATGTCATCGAAGGGTATCTCGGCGCCTTTGATACGCCCAAACAAGGCCAAAGCTGTCAATTCTGACGTGTATATCAGCCAATGCTTGCCGAAATTGAAGCAATTCATCAACAAATATCACGCTGACGACGAAATCATGTTTTGGTCGGATCTTGCAAGCTGTCATTACGCGAAAAAACATTAGATTGGCTAACTGAGCAAAACATACCATTTGTACCGAAAAAGGACAATCCACTTAACGTGCCTCAGGCTCGTCCAATTGAAATTTTTTGGAGTGTTCTCAAACGTATGGTGTACGACAATGGCTGGGAAGCTTACAATGAGCAACAATTGGTTAATCGAATCAAGCGGAAGATGAAAGAAATACACATAGACACCGTCCAGTACCTGATTCAACATGTTCGCCGAACACTTCGTAAAATCGAAGATAATGGTCCATTGAGCGTACTGTAAATATATGTTTCAACAATTTATTAATAGAATAAAATACCCTGAAGAGCATTTTAAAATCCGATTGTTTGATTTCAAGTACCATGCTTTTGAATTTTTCCCAGGACTTATGTTACATATGTTACACCGCTTGAAGCAAAATATTCATCACTCAAATTAGTTCGTTGGTTTTTAGTGTTCTAATCAAACTGATTTTTTTTATTGCAACTAAACAAAAAATCACCGAAAATCTGTGGATTATTCCAAGTAAAACAATATTTTGCAAATACTATTTATATAACTTGGTAGAGTGCACAGCGTATGAAAATCAGATTATATTTCATTTGGTGAGCTGAAATAGGTAGATATAAAAGTTCATGAAGAATATAAGTTCAATTTGTGCATTGTTCACCAAATCAAGATATTAATGAAAACGATCAATATATAAATTTTATGCTTGTTCTTGTTGTTGTTCATATTATAAAAGAACCGGTAGCTTATGCTATCCATGCAATAACATTGTCTGACTCAAACCTTAGAATCAAAGTGTACGAATCGGACATGAAAAGAAGTAGCCCATACCAGTTAATTATTGAGATGGATGCTGTCCACCGGGGGTGCTTGGATATACTACTGAAAATTGACCACCCCCTGTCATCATTTAAGACCTGCGATTGCACAATTTCTAGTGGTTTTATCAAGTTATTCAGTAGGATCGATAATAATAGCCAAAGCGTACTAGACATACAAAAACAAACATTGTATAGATTGATGCTATTCACCGAAGGTGGCTCAACCGATGTTTATGAAGTATGAATACAGAATTGAAATGGATGCTGCCAACCAAGATTAATTTGCTTGATGCCTTCGAAACGGCCATCCTTCCGATATGTCGATGAATATCTGACATGTTCTGTAGGCGGTTCAATGAGATTTCCAAATTTGGTTATTAAAACATGGTCATGAAATGCAACGAAAGAGAGGATTTTTCAAAAATCTGTAAAACCTGTATTTGTTCTAAAAATCTGTAATCTGTATATTCAGAATTCTGTATCCAAAAACTGCAAAAAATCTGTATGATTACAGATAAATCTGTATATGTGGCATCCCTGCATGCGCCTACTACGATTTCGTTTGAACACGCTACGTATATAACCTTCTTAAGAGTTATTACTACGTTCATGGCGAATCACTCAAATAAAATATATATATAACCTCGTTTATTTATTTAGCATTCAAATACTATTATTATTATTTTTATTTTCCATATTACCATTGAGCTATTAAATCTACAACAATCCCTAAATTTAGTGTGTTCTAATTCGCGGATTAATTTTAATTTTCGCTCAAACTTGACTTTACTTTACTATTGCTGCACATGCGTGCTCTGTGTGTGGAAATAGAAACTAGTGAACCGCTGATGATTCTCAAATTGGTTTGGATTCTCGTAGTAATTTCATCATCTTGCTTTTTTTTACGGAGTGTCCAATCATTTTCAGAGAATGAAATCCACAGATAGGAATTAAAATTTGATTTTGGTGATTTTGTAAACATTCTATTGTTGCTTCATTAATGAATGATGTAGCTAAACAGAGAATGTTGCATAAAAATATGCTAGTATTAGTAGAGTGACGACACTGTTAAAATTGGAACTGAAATTTTCTGTCAGTGTCATTCCAATCGAGCAGGCGACCTGTCAAACGCGTGTGAAGAAAAAGTAATAAAAAAAAGTATTGTGCTGTTGTTATTGTCTAGGACAGGACCTGCCAGCTGTTGCTGTTGCTGCTGCCAGAGCAAAAACGAGACCATTTACCTGTCAAAAAAGACCGTTTCTTGTTGGTCGCTGTGACAACCGCCTCTACCGCCTCCGTCGAGTTATGTTACAAGCAGGCAGTTGGTTGTTGGTATGGCGGTGTTGCTAGTAGTCACGGTTTTTCCACTTTTTTCGTGTGTGACAACTAGAACATATGCGGAAATAGAAGTTCACTTTTGCAGTGGTTTATTTTAAATCAGTTCGAAATGAAGTGCAAAGCGATACACCGTGGTCACAGTGACGTGCCACATCCGGGTCTCCATTTTCATCGGTTCCCGAGCGATCCAATCGTTCGTCGAGAGTGGGTGATGGCCTGCATTTGGAACGCAAGCGAGGAAGACTTTCTCTTGATCAAGCTTTATAAAGATCATTAATTTTCTTGTTGTGCCTTTTTTAAAGCTTAAAGTATATCCACATTGTTTCTCTATGGCTAGCAAAAAAAAAAAATTATATCGTGAGTTATGGAAATCACAAGTTTGCTCATACTAGAAAATGATAAACTGTTGGGTTTTTTATAGCTCCTCCTTAAAATATAATAGCTCGGTATCGTGTTCGAAAGAAATTTCTTTTTCTATCCCAAAGCCATGTTAAATTCCATTTACTGAAATTGAGAAGTAAAAAATCGGAAAGAAATTTCTGCAGCAGTATCCACCTGAAAAAAAACGAAAAATGAAATTGGAATTTGTAAGGTTTCCACGCAAACTAATGGGAGCTGTCACTTTTACTTTTGGAAAGTTGTTAGTGAAGATGACATTTCGTTCCATGCAGATCAATTGTCAAAATTCCGCTTGGTACTATTGAACAAAATTCCGTAGCCTCTCTATTTTTTAAGTCGATACTGGCCTTATTATGATAGAGCTTAAGAAGATTCAATTGTAACGCGTATTATTTTTTTGATTTTGCGATATCATCCTTTTCTTCCCTGTAAGGCAGTTTTGTATTCTTGGAGCCTTAAATTCCTGAACCTCTCCATTTAAAATATTAACAATTTTGAAACGTTTACTTTGTTGAATATTACCAAGTAATTTAAAAATATCGACAAATTTTGCTTATATTTTTAATTACTTTATTTTCCATAGGATTACTGTGTAAATATATCTGGTAACACTGGAGCGACCCCCGTATCATACACAGAAAAAAGCCTTGTAGTAAAAACTACCATTTTACCCGACTACGCCTATCTTTAAAACTACCATAAAAATTCAGTTGAATTTACTACGTTTATGGTAAAACCATCAACGTTTGTGGTATATTTGACAGACCTCATATTGATATCAACCGCACCATGGTTGATCTTCTCGCAGGCATGGTAAAATCAAACGCATTTATAGTCAGCTGAAAATTGTTGGTGTTTGCGCTCAATTTAACCCTCGAAATGGTAGTTTCTACTGCGACTTTTTTTTGCGTGTAGCAATCATAAATTTATAAGAGGACATCTCTCTCTGAGCTGGCAGGTCCTATCCTAGGTTATTGTCAAAGCTGTTTTTCGTGTCAGACATTCTGCTTTTTACTCAACTACAGTAAGTATTGATTGTATAATTGTTGATAATATCATGTTTTTTCATGAAAAAAATAGCATTCACTATTCAACCGAACCTGAACCGGACCAGCGATAAATTCCATCGTGATTATAATCAAGATTTGGCTGGAGCTATGGATGAAGGGTTTTTCCGATGGAGTTAGTGGTGATGTTTACCAGGCAGAACATTTTCCCAGGTCAACAGTTCCAAATCAGCGATGGATCAGCGAACGATTCCGAGTTGCCGGTGGAGTTTGTGATGAAAGTGGTCTGTGTTGATGTTGTGCCAATGTGTCAATTGCGGAAGTTTTTGGAATGCATCGTCCGTGATGCGTCCCGGAGTATTGAATTGGATGCAGACATGGATGGTGAATTTGATGTAAATATTCTGAGTGAAATGTATCGCTTTGCAACTGCCACTTCAAGCAATGTTTCAAGTTAGGGTAAGTGAATCAATTAGAGCAACATGTTCATTTATGTGAGGGAAACGGAAACATGCGTTACTGTTAAGTGAGCTTCGTGTGTATTATGCTGTGTTAATAATATTGAACGTGAAATAAAGTAACAAAGTGGAGTGGTATTCAGTCATCAAAGTTTATTGGTTTTCATTTTTGTAAAGCAATTTTTACATGGAGTTTATCACAACAAATAACCACCTGGATTGATCTCTTTACACTGCCATAGATCTACTGTCTATTTTATTTTGTGAACCTTTCTGGGTTGATGTATCTTCAAACGAAAAAGCAGAAATCTGACTAGGTGAATTGAAGACTGAACGCGATGCAATAAAATATCAACAACGTTCTGAGCTTTGCAAAAAGTCACTTGAAAGTTTAAACAATTTCAGTGTTGTCAACTCAAAGCATCAGGGATGGCAAATTTGTTATTTTCACAGGGATGACATGGCGTCACTCTACTAATACAGGCACACTAATACCAGCATCCTCCTAGTGGAAATACTAGATTACAGTCACCGCCAAAATAAAGTGCCCATTTTTATCATGAACACGATTTATCTCTGAAGTCATTGAAAAACTCATTATGTCGTATTCATATATTTTTCTTAGCATGGTAATATTATCACTTTAGAGATGTATGTGTATTTTTGCAATGCCATACGTGATGTAAATTTAGTGTGTCATAATAAAGTGCCCAATTGAAAATATATTATGTGTATGTAATTTTTGCATCCAAACGCCCCTCGAATTCAATTTTTTTTGACGTTTCCAAGTGTTTGTTGATCTTCTTACGGATTTCAGTTGTCGGTCAGAATGATTCAGTGCGAGTTATCTAAATAACCATGGATAATACGGTGGCAAGCAAAACTATTCCCTTGCAGATCCGAAAATGTGTTATTCGTGACATCGAGATAGGTGCATTGCATCGCAAGATTGGTGAAAAGTATGGATACAGCACAGCAGTGGTTACCAAACTTTTCGCAAAGTACAAAACCTATGGTTCAGTAGCTGATCACCCAGGAAGGGGAAGGAAACGTAGAACAGATTCCCGAACAGATGCGAGAATCATTCGAGAAATTGAGAAAAATCCGAAGGTTACCCTCAGGGAGATCAAGGAAATGATTCAACAACTGATCTCGGACAGTACTCTACGCAGAAGGATCGCTGAACACGGTATGAAGAGCAGGTTTTGTAAGAAGTTGCCTTTTATTAGAAAAGTCTACAAAGCGAAACGACTCAAATTTGCACTAGATCATGCTGATAGTCCTTAAGAATATTGGAAGACTGTACGAATTTTTAATAAGTATTTCTCATATCAAGGTAGGTAACATAAAATGCAAATAAAAAAAGGCAGAAGTAAAAAGCAGTATTTATTTACATTCACTGAATCCATCGTTTTCTCGTCTTGGAAACATCAACTTCACAAAAATCTTATGTTTTTTATTCGTTACATTTACTTACCAAACAGTTCTTCAAAACTTCATAGCTTACTAATTTCAATGTTTCGATCTCGGTTTTTGATGATGTTATACTGAATTAGGATCTGTTTTTCAATGCCTTTCCAATTAATCAAACAAATTACGACTTGAAATAATTAAAAAAAGCTACTCTGAGAAAAAATCTATCATTATATTAAACTGAATATTTAATCATGGTCAAGATGACTAATCCATATAATGGTTACAATAACCGTGAAAACAGGTCAAATTCACCACGTTTAGGCATTCTTTACTATGATCATGATAACAAGGACTATTGCGATATTATGTTAAATGTTGAATCAATTATTTTTAATGGTCGTTTGGACCATGATAATGATCGGTTGAAAATCGCTATACTGCAATGAGACATCCTCACCCCCGTCATGGTAAAATTGACTATCAAATTTGTCTCTGTGTAGATACCAAATCATTACAACCACAGAGAACAGACGTTCATCTTTATTTACTGCTACTTGTGTAAAACGTTAAACCGACATTTCAAATGTATGTCGTTATGCTCCTGGTGAGCGGCGCTGCGGTTGTAAGATAACTGTCATGTCAATGTTTATCAATAAAAAACCTAGCACATAACCCCAAAGTTTTGTTTGTTTTCCCCTGCATTTGCTTTTTATGGACATCAATGTCTGTTCTCTGTGATACTACTTTCCATCGTTGATGCGTGACTTATATTTGACAGGTTAACAGGGCTACTGAGATGTCAGTAAAATTTTTGACATTTGCAGTCTATCAGTTATTGAGTGAAACCGATTGCTGGATATGTATGTATGTATGTATGGTAGCCACCATCTCTTCATGCCCTTGGCTTGGATGCTCCGCCAATTGCAAGATCAAGTATGAAGGGCCATAAAACGGAGGGGTGGCCCCGTAACCAGAGACACTCACGTGAAATCCACGGGAAATTTAGAACCTTCTTCCAACGATATAATTGGTGCAACCGATTGCTGGATTTCAACAAATAATGGAAGCAAAATCAAAATCTGTTGTGTGGAGTTCAAACCTCGAACTTTAAGCATTTATTAAAATTCGTATCTTTAATCAGCTCGAAAGTTGACATGACACCTTATGTAGAACATTTTCGCTACATGTACAGTATTGAACAAAACATTTGCAACCAGTCAATCCCAATCATGAAGCTCTACATTTATGGTTTATAAATAGTCAATTGGGAGAAAAATGTTTTTTAATTTGTAGAAACAACACTTTTTATTATTCATAAGGAGTGTATCGAAAAGTAGTTATAAACATTCGATGCGTTATTACGCATAAACTACTGTATATATTTTTAGCGTGTAAGTGCCATTTGCTTTGTTTACATGTCAAAAATGATTATTCGGTTCATTCATTTCCGTTGATAAAGTTGTATTCAAAATGTCGCGAATTGAATTTGAGACTAAAAAGAAAATTCTGCACACTTGGTGCACCGAAAAGGGTGTTACTTACAACCAGATTGCGAAAAGAGTAAATGTTCACCCGGCAAGTGTAAAACGCATCATCGAAAAGTTTGGTAAGGAGTGCTCCCTCAAGGATTTACCAGAAGTGGCCGGAAACCCGGCTCCAGCAACCCGATTTGGACCAAAAAGTTGTGGATTATATTCAACGGAACAAATCTGCCTCTACTCGCGATCTAGCCAAGAAGTTCAGGACCAGCATCGGAATGATTCAACGAATCAAGCGCAGGAATGACTTGAAGACGTACAAAAAGCAGAAAGTGCCCAAACAAACTCCGGAACAAAAGTCTCGTGCCAAAACCAGGGCTCGAAAGCTGTACAGCTCGCATTTTGGACAATGTCGACCAGTGCATTTTGATGGATGACAGAAACATACGTTAAAGAAGATTCAAGAACGCTACCGGGGCCGCAGTTTTATACTAAATCTGTTGGGGAACGTGTGTCAACCGCAGATACGACTGTTGCGATGGAGAAATTCGGTCAGAAAGGTGCTCATTTGGCAAGCTATTTGCACATGTGGCTTGCGTTCTTCAATTTTCTATACAAAAGGAACTATAAATGCTGAGATTTATCAAAAGGAATGTTTGAAGAACAGGTTGCTACCATTGTATAGAAAGCACCAGTCCCCTCCTCTCTTCTGGCCAGATTTGGCATCGGCACATTACGCCAAATCCACTCTACAGTGGCTGACGGAGAATAATTTCAAGTTCGTAGAAAAAGACATCAACCCACCAAACTGTCCCCAGTTGCGACCGATCGAACGCTATTGGGCAATAGTCAAGCGTATATTTAAGAAGGATGGTACAGTGTCCCAAAAACATGACCGATTTTAAGAAAAATTGAGCGGCGGCATCAGGAAGTGCACAAAGGTCACTGTGCAGAATTTGATGGCAGGTGTCAAATCAAAGGTACGGGCATTCTACAGAAATGAACATGATGACTAGTTTTTCCGTTTGGATCTTTTGTAAACATGTTAAGCTATAATAAACTGAAATAGTATGTTAATTTTAACCATGTTTTCATGCCAATTTATTATTTGGAAGTTTATAACTACTTTTCGATACACTCCTTACATAACAATTCATGAAAAAAAGTCAATGTTTTCCTCCTGGACAAAACAAGTGCAACTTCGCGTGTTGTTTACGAAATTCAATTTGGCTTTCAATATTTCGTAGCGAATCCTTTATTTTCAATTGCGGCCTTGCATCTGCGAGGCATAGACTCGATCAGGATGCCAATGAAGTTCTGTGGAATTGCTGCCCAAGCCTTTTGGATTTGTGCAACCAACTGATCCTTATTTCGAACACCGTCACGATCAATTCGCTGATTCACGATCTCCCACAGGTTCTCGATAGGGTTCAGATCCGGAGAATGGGGGCGGCCAGTCCATCACCATTATTTGGTTATCCTTAAAGCACTGTTTGACCACTTTGGCGGTGTGCTTGGGGTCGTTATCTTGTTGGAATATCCATTTTAATGGCATATTCCATTCAGTATAAGGCAGCATAACATCTTTCGGGATGTTATTGTACATGAAACGGTCCATGTTTCCATCGATTCGATGAATTGGACCAAGGTCGTTTGCAGAAAAACATCCCCAGACCATCACATGCTTCACCGACTTCTGGCAGTACCGTGAATCTTAGCGTTTTCCAGTCGGTCGGCAAATCCGGTCGCTACCGAAGATATTGAACTTCGACTCATCACTTAACAGAACTGTCCGCCATTTCTGCACATCTCAGCCAATATGGATTGAGCAAACGGCGAGTCTTTTCTTCTGGTTCCTAAGTGAAATCATGGGTTTCTTCGCAGGGCGTCGATAGAATAATCGGTACTTCAACGGCACGTTTTCTGATTGTCCGATCCGATACAGATAACCGTAAATCCGTTTGCAATCTTGAAGGAAGACTTGGAAAGATCCTTCTTAATGCATCCGACTATCATAGAGTCCTCTCTTGACTCCACCTCTATTGCCCACAGAAATCTTCCCGGTTGAACGAAGTTTTAAGACTAGAAATGAGAAGAAAATTTTGAGCACGGTTTTGAAACGGTCCATTTTTCACATGGTATTTGTCACAAATCGTTTTTTGTGACATTCCACTCTTGTAATCATCGATTATTTTCTTTCGTAGTTCCAATCCAAGGCTGTCAGGACCATGTTGGTGTCTAATAACTATAAATATATGGAAAACATAGTATTGACCTTTCTCAATGTTTATCATTGCAATATTTACCTTGTTATGGTACAATAACGCAAGTAAGAACACTTTGTCAACAAACGAAACATTTTTTTAAACACTTCTAGAGGAATAACTCCAAGAAAGCGAGAAGTTGCATTTGTTTTGCCCAGCGCAAAATGGCTCTTGTCAACAAAGCACTGCCGATGAACTGTCAGTTGACCGGTGATTGCTACAATAATCATGTAGCAAACACCTAGACTCCTTTGTTTATTTATTTATTTATTTATAAATTTACATCAACAGGCTTTCAGCAGCCCCAATGATGTTGGTAAAGCATGTAAAAAAACAATGTTACAAAAATTATCACATCCATAAACGAGCAAATTAGAATTAGTCAAGTCTTAAAAAAAAAAAACATAAAAATACATTTTTTCATAGTCATTATCAGCTACCGCGATGCTCGAAGGCAGCGGCAAATCTTCGACGGAGAACTGCACGCAAAAAGATGGAAGTCGAACATTGAAACCACTCTGTTGAAAACTCGTTGCAAACCGCTGATCGCACCCTCTAGTCCGTAGTTCGTACGACGAAGCGGAGGTCTCAGCATTATTTTATTTCGCAGTGGCCGAGGACGACCATTCAAGCCGATATTTTCAAGAATCGCCTTGTAGGGCGTCCGCGATGATCAATGCGTTGTTGACGTCCCTTCTCACTCGCAAAGTTTGCAGGTTGATCAGACGGCAACGGTTTTCGTAGCTGGGCAATCGGAACCGATCCCTCCAAGGTAGTCTACGGAGTGCGAAACGAAGAAAGCGACGTTGAACCGATTCAATTTGGTCCGTACCGTTGTTGTGATAAGGGCTCCAAACGGCAGAACAGTACTCCACCCTAGTAGCACATGTTGTCATTAAGTTGAGAAAACATAAATATGCCTTTGTTAGTCATAAAAGAAGTTGCTGCAACTTATCATGATCGTGATGTGCTAAACAATACACGTACTTAAACAATACACGTCGGAAAATGTTTTGGCTATTCTAAAGGCGAGCCCCAGCACACTTGATGCTTTAGCAACGACGTATGAGACATGCTGCTTATAATTTAGTTGTGTATCCAAAATCACCCCGAGATCCTTCGCATGACTCAGTCGGCCTATTGATGATCCAAGCAGTTCATAATTGAAGGTTATCGGCTGCTTCTTCCGCGAAAACGTTATGACGTAACACTTGGCAGGAGCGATCACCATCCGATTAATCTTTGTTGTTGAAGATAAATACAATCATTAACTGAACGAATCCTCAGATAGATTTTGAGATCGTCTGCATAAGATAAACACGGACTTTTGATGATAAGATGCACGTCGTTGAAGTAAAGTAGGAAAATTAGCGGGCCCAGATGGCTGGCTTGTGGAATGCCAGATGAGGCACAGAAACTAGCAGAATGACAATCTCCTATAGCAACCTTAAGTAGCCTATCAGTGAGATATGATCGAAACCAATCTAGAAGATTACCGTTCATTCCGAGCCTGTCAAGTTTGGCTATCACTATAGCGTGGTTCACCTTGTCGAAAGCTGTTATGCCATCGAGCACCATAGAGGATGGTAATCCGGACTCCTTGCGTTGCTGATTGACGTAATTCCAGAAAGATTTTGGATCCGATTTAAGCTTGCGTTGTATATCTCTTTGGTGACGAAGATAGCAGAACTTGCTTAAGCGCTTGTACTCGTGGTTAAGCCTGACGTAATATTGTTTGAGCGGAAGCGTACGGTACTTACTGAACCTCTTGAAGGCAGCTCGCTTGGTAGTCTTTAGCGACCGAAGATCGTTGGTCATCCAAGGTACACGAGAATCAGCACGGACGGTCTTTTTCGGGACATACATGTCAATGACATAGAGCCAAGACATGCGAAAACGTTTGTGCAGCTTGGTTAACATCTCCGGGATCTAGAATGCGCTCCCATTCTAACTGAGACCAAAAATGTCTATACTTTGGTGGTCGGCCCTTCGGAAGTCGTACGACACAACAGTCCTGAGCAACGTTGTTCGCAACTGTAACAAGCAGAGGTGGATGATGTGGAACAAACTTTACTAATGGCGCGGCTGCCATGCAGGAAGGAGCCGTTTTGCAGCCGTTCGCAAAGCAAAGATCAAGGGAGCGATCATTCTCGTTCGTCACGCCGTTGATTTGAGAGAGAGTCGCGATGCTATAGCTGTCAAGAAGTTTAGTCGCTGCTGAGTGGAAAGACGAGAGCTCATAATCAGGGCGGTAGAACTCGCTATGGATTTTAGTCCAGGCAATGCTCGCCAGATTAAAGTCGCCCAAAACCATTATTTCGTCACATGGAGCTGCATTTTCCGAAAAGAAAGAGATTGAGCGACAATGAGTGTCGATGAGCTCATTGTCTCGAGTTCAATCCGGAGGTATGTAGACTGCGCAAATGAACAGGTCTCGATCCCCAAGCTATTAACTATCAAAACTTGTTCGACCGTGTTCCAAGAGTCGTCATCGATGGCTCTGGCTTTTAGCGTGGAACTAACTGCGATAAGTACACCACCTCCAGTAGTTTTCCTGCTATTGTTTGAGTTGCGGTCACAGCGGAACAATTTGTACCCTTCTCCAAAATCATGATCAGTATGGGTTCGAGACTGGAGCCATGTCTCAGTTAGGACTATGATGTCTAGCACTGATCCGAGGCTGCTAAGCGATTGTCGTCAATATGGCTGTTCATTCCACCATCGTTTTGATAATAGACAGCGATGTCCGGTCTCAGTCGTCCGGGGATAGTTAACCTGGAAGTTGGGACACTACCACACTGAAAATTTATTTTCGTAAAGTAGCTTTCACGCGTTTCGTAAACATGGATTTTATACATAGAACAAATGTCTCGTATATTGTATGAAACATTCATAATGCTTTTTATCTGGTGAAATGCTATCATTACACCTTTTTGTAAAATGCACGAAATGAACTTCGTGATGACCAGCCAATCGCTGTTTCTCTATTATACCGTACTCATGTATGATGGTGTTGCTGCTGGTATGGGCGGAAATAAATTATCTATCCCCAAATAAAAATCACAGCGCTGTCGTGAGCTATAACTTCATGCTCATGAATCAAAAATGTTCTCACGTGTCAGCGTGGCCTAGTGAGATCAACCACAGATTTAGAATCAGCACTTTTCAAATATTCAGGTTCGAACCCCATGTCAGAAACAATAAAAACAACGCTGGACAATTCCACGTGGTTGCGCTTGTTTTTTTCAATTACATTTTGAGTCGATAAAGTAGATCTGTCAGTCCTTCATGCAGTCACCAGTGACCAAATATTCGTAGCTCTTTGCATTGTTTCCGTACAATGTACGAATGTTCTTTCTGTGTCAACAAAAGCTTCGTGCTTTTGACAGTTGCGCGTGCAATTAATTACGAATGTATCTTCATAAACAGAACAAATCAGTTTCGTTGCTGAAAACAACGAATGGATTAGTGAGTATTACTTTCGATTTTGTAATATAAACTAAAATTAACTTTCAGTGCAGGTACTAAAGCGTTTGGAGGCTGATCATACTTGCCGATGTTTGGAGCTCGGAAGACCCCTTTTCCTACACCAAGTACAGGATCTCGGCCCGGCTGTTGGTCGCTGGCAGGAATGGCTCGACTGTATTGGGGGAATCAGGGACTTCCTCAGTACTGGCGGCATATATGCGTCCCGGTGAAGAGCTGGAGAGAGGCCAAGATCGTTGCAAAACGGGTGCTTGAAAAATTCTACTAGTCACTGTGGGTATAGCAGCAAGTGCGTGTATCGGACTCCATTTTGCAGATGTAGGGGTGCGTTGGTTCGATGAGGGTTGACTGCAATCGACGAACTGATCAGCGCATACAAAGTTCGAAAAAGCAGCGTACTTGCTTGTTGTCGGGCTTCGGAGACCCCGTCTCCCAGCTCAAACGCAGGACCGGGACGGCTGCTGATCGGTGGCAGCGAAGGCTCGACTGCGTTGAGAGGAATAGGGGCTTCTCTGAGACTTGAGGTAAGTGTGCGTCCCAGTGTCCAAGTAGCAGAAGCTGGCTGAGCGAGGTGTGTCGAAGTTTGACTAGAAGCGGCGAATTGATCAGTGCATGAAATATCAGAAATAATAGCGTACTTGCCTGAAGTCAGAGTTCGGAAGACCCCGGCTCCCAGCACAAGCGCAGGACCGGGACGGCTGCTGGTCGCAGGCAGCTGAGGCTCGACTGCGATGAGAGGAATAGGGGCTTCCTTAAGGTATGGGGCAAGTTTGCATCCCGGTGTCCAAACTGAAGATGAGTGTATTTGGTTTGAAGAAAGTTGAGGGATGGGAGCTCCGATGAGTTTATCATTGACTATTCCATTGATACGACCTCTTCCACTGAGAGGCTTAGTGGATCGTTGGGTGCGGCAGCAGATGGTGGTCGCCAAAAATTTTCGCTGGATCTATTGTCCGAGAATTCCCGGTACACAACACCTCTCGGCCATGTCGAGGTTGCTAACGCTTTAGGTTTCAGATCCATTCGTATACCAATTTTAAAGGAGACGAATATTTACGAACTCCTGAACCGTCAATTGCAGTAACTTGCTCGATTTCGATTTCAAAACATTGAAGTTTACTGATGCTCTTTATGACTGCTCGATTTGAGTTGCACATGTTTTTCCCAATGGATTTTTTTCCCATCGGATTTTCGCTTTAAAGTCTCAAGGATTCGAAAGAAATCTATAGCCAAACATCAATGTTTTGTATATCACTAGAAAAATTCAGATTATCGGAATTACAGCACAAAATCGGGAAAGGTTGATGAACCGGAAGTGTAAGTAGAATACCTTCCTCAAGCCCCCTCACTTCCCCATTTGAAAAGCCATCAAATTCATCGGATCATCTTCGTTATCCACGCAAACAAACTACCGACGAACCGACCATTCCGGTCAAGATAGTCTTGAATGCGGTCAAATGAATCTATCCAAACACCTCACCCCTTCTGACCTCATCGGCTTCGTTCTTTCATTTCTGCGCAGATTTAGCGAAAATATGTGGCACTGCGACGACGGCCTGCGATGGTGATGGCCTCAAACGGTAAATTTATGATCTCATTACTCCGGAGGCTGGCCAAAATCCCACCAGGAACAACAGATCTGGAGGTGATTTACTTTACTTCGGTGCGAAATGCTGATGATGATGATGGCGATCACACCACATTGGGGGGAGGGTTGGATCAAGACGAGACGAGACGAGACGGCGTGTTTATTATTCATTAATTTAACGGAATGGTGAGTAAGCTTGCGGACCCGGTACGGTTCAATTAAAAATGCGTGTAAACAGAGCGCAGTCATGTTTGTTGAATTGGCGGAACGGGCGGCGGAGTTGGGAGTGCGGGACGGAAAAAAAGTTATTTTGTGCTCAATTCTTCTCTGATTGCTGGCAGGGTTAATAAACAGAGAAACACGATCCGATAAAAGTTGCAAACGTTAATTCATGCGTGTTTTTGTTTTGCAAATTACCACAGCCAGCCAGGGCTTGTGGGAACGGAGAGGAACTCGGTTCGGTTCAGTTTAGTTCAGCTGGTCAAAAAAAAAAGGAAATCTCCGGTTGAATCAGATAAAAACAAAAACCGAAACGGTACGGGACAAACAGATTCCCACGCTTCTGTCAGAATGACAGAGTTGTCAGAATGCTGACAATGGAAGAAAAAACAAACACAGCTGCTAACTGTAATCAGCGCTGGCTGGTTTGCATGGAGTGGTTTCCATGGAGAATTGCCGAAATAAAAAGAGCGATCGGTTGACTGCGTTCGTTTTTGCTCGCGCATTCGAGGTTCGGTTCGGTCCCACCCGGTGCGGTTCGTGGCGACCATTGTGTTTACCGATCGTCTCGGCTGACGCGCATATTATTTACCTTCCACACAATTGTTGATTGGCATATCTGTGGCATAAACCAGTCGGAAATTGGCGAAATTAGTGCAAAAACTGCACGCGAAATGATTGTCCGAACAAGGGAACAAAACAATCACAAAAACAGTTATACCTAGCCGGCCCCGCTGGAGTTCTGGGTTATTAGCGGACTTCAGTTTCCCAATTCGGTTTGGGCCTTCGGGTGGAACTGCGATTTGGCAGGCGGATGGGCAAATTAAGATATGACAATTTGTTGTTAATTAAGCTGAAATCAGATTTGGTTCGGACGATTCGATGCATGGGGTAGAAATGGGATTGGTTAAAGTTGCGTCCGTTGTTTGCTCTTTGAGCTCCTTTCTTTTTGGAAGGTAATGTTTGTACTCTAGGAGAAAAATCAACTAAAATTCATAAAGCAAACCGTACTTATTCTAAGCCAGCATAAAATGTAGCACAAAACTGCTTCCTCCACAACACGATTAGTCCATAAAACAAACAATTAACCACAGAAGTGGCGGTAATTTTCTGCCCCACGCAACACAACTTGCTCCATTTGGAACTCATTTCACAGGGAACGGGCATGCGAGGAAGCGCACAGTACCTACTATACAAGATCGTGCCGAGCCGATGCGTTGATCATAGTTGATGATAGTGATCGTGGTGGAAATTGTAATGATAATGGCCAAACGCATGTTTCAATTTACGGTTTCAGTGCAGCAATGTGCCAAGCCCCTCTGACTGTACGACATGAGATTTTTCAAGATTCCGATCGCCGATTTGGCCTTGGATCGTAGCCTGCTACGATGATTCCGGTGGCGCCGGTTTCCTTGGCCGGTTGATTTCAGTTCGGTTCCTTTGGAAATCCAAGTGAAAACTCTCACTGACCTCCACCAGCTACAATGTATACACCCACTCGACGAGAAACTTAACGTAGCTTGCGCTAGATTTATCGACATTAGTGCAGTTTTAGCCGTCCTACAGCATCAAACCTTCAGAGTAAAGATGCATAAGAGCGTTCCGACAGTTTGGCGGAAATCTAACAAATTACTTTGGATTATGTTATATTAGATAGCTCATTCCAGAAGTTGACTTGCAATGATGATTAGGCTTTGTCGATTTTCAATACAAAATCAAATTTACAAACGTGCTTTTGGTTGAAAATGTCACTAAACATATTCTGAAAAGTCATAGACTTGTTAAAAATCGTTAAACTTTACGGCTATAAACTTGAAGTTTTGTATGGAATTTGGACTTTTTCAGCATGGAGAAAGTGGTATTATCAGTTGATATTCAAAAATGCTACTTTCAAGTTGCTAGGGATGAATTTCACGCCAACTCGTCTTTGTGATTGGCAGCATCCCAAGGGGTGGATCACTCAGCACACTCTGCTCCTGTGTTATTTTATTTTAGTGTGTCTACAAGCGTTGCAATGTTGCATGGGAGTTCCCGTATTGTACCGAAGGACCGATGTGTTGACAGTTAAAATTTTTATTTGTTTGCTGTACCTGGCAACCAACGACGCATATTGGCAAGGTTGCTAGTTTCTTATTTCTTAAAGCTCAACTGTCAAAACTGTGCCTCAGTGTGCCACACATGTGTTTTGGATTGAAAATTGAAGCTCCGCAGTTATGTAACAAATTCGTCTAGTGTGTAAAACATCGTGGCTGACACACTGTTCTAAGCAGCGTACCCTTGGATCAGAAGTTTTTTTTTCCAAAAATCGCAGATTTTTCGCAATTTTTTTTGCCTTGGATTGCTTTGACCAAATAATTTTTACTGCCAGGAGTGCGTCGTTAGACGACGAAAAATATTTCCTCTCGTTTAGCTGAAGGTGAATATGTGAATGCATGTATTTCATTTAAACGATATTAGAGAATGCTGATTTGTCATTTGGCAGCAGAAAAACAATAGTCAAAAAGGAGAGAGTCACGTCCTGGAAGACGTTTTTGGTCATCAGAAACTGTCCCAGGACTACTTAAGCGACACGTTTACCTATTACGAGAAGCACTTTCTGCGTCGTTTCCGCATGCCAAGGGAGATGTTCCTGGAAATTATGTACAACAACCAGAGTCATCTGATGACTTTTTCCATCTAAATTGCGATGCAGCTGGAAAAATCGGCCCAAGCCCGTTACCAAATTGCGCTGCAGCCTAGCGGATGTTGGCGTAGGGTTCTTCAGCTAGTTCTCTCTACGAAAACGTGAGGATTGGGGAATCAACCAGTCTGCTGACCCTGAGGAATTTTCGCAAAGCTATCCTAAAGACTTACAGCCCGCAGTATTTGCGCTCCCCAACACTGGAAGAGTTGAGGAAATTGATAAACGAAAATGGTTTGCGAAAGTTCTAAAAAAATCGCCTAAATTCTGTGAACTTCCCAGATACTCAGGGAACTTATCAGAAGTTTAGGATACTTCTTAGAAATTCAGGAAATTTCCGAGAAGTTATCCGATTGTCTCTGATGTTCAGTGAAAAATGAGGAAATTTTCCAGAAGTTAAGGTTGCTTCCCAAAAGTTCAGGAAACTTCCCTGATGCTCAGGGTATTTCCCAGATATTTAGGAAATTTTCCATACATTCAGTGAGCTTCACATGATTTCAAGGAACTTCCAAAATCAGATATCAAAAAATCAACTAACATTTTTTAAACTTTTCCTCACAGAAATATGAATTGATTCTAGCAGGAGAGGCAGCAGAAAGTCAGCACAAACAGTTAAACAAATACCGAACAATTCATTCGTCCGATGAATGAATCAGACCCATTCATCAGGTCACTTTTGATGGAGGAAAGACGACTAAAAATTTTTCTAAATTATTCAGATATCGTGAACAATAACATGACATTTGAAGCCTCTGAAATACGTTCAACAACCGACACCGATAACTCGTTCCGTTGGAGGAACTACGGAAAGCTGTCGATGAAGTTGATGAAGATTTTATGTGACGAAATATAAACAGACTAATATTAATGCAAATCAATAACTACTATTGGAATGGTTATGGTATTTTTGGTTTGTAAAAAACATATATTACTAGCGTTATTTAAATAAATAACCTGAAAAAGATTATCATTTATTTTTTATAGTTTATACAAAGGGATCATCCATTACCTAATATAGACTGTTCCAGAAATTATAAGTACACCTTATGTTAACGGTCATTTTGAACTGAACGAAATGTTTCTTATTATTTTGGCTGCGTCCTTTTGTTTATTTCTGTACGTCATAGCTTCAAAAACAACTTTCAAAATGTGTGGTAGCACAAATAGCACACTACCCAAGCAACACACTAGTTTTACAACGGTTGAGAATTCTTTTATATGACTAGATTTGGTTATATAAAAGCTTATTCAACATAAAAGCATGAAGATGAGTTACAAGGGTATGGTCATAATCAGTTGTAGTAACTAGGTTATGACTTAGCAAGTCATATTGATGTTATCTCAACCGAATGGCAACAAGTGTGCTGAGCAGGGTGCAGAGCAGAGAAAAAGTATCGTGAATATTTCTCCCGCGTGATTGTGCACTTATTCCAATGAATATCACTATTAGATCTACCAAAATTTTAGGTACCGTTTGCCACTGTTGCGTTTAAGAGGCAAAAGATCCAAATTGTACCAGCTATTTGAGTTGTTCAACTAGATGATTTGTACACGTTTTCAAAGAATTTGTAAGAACAGCTGTAGACTCATCTATACAATCGGTCGCAATTGGAAATTCCACACTTATCTCAACAAGGTTAGAAACGATGAATTTCACGCCAATTCGTCTTCGTTCTGTTCCTGATCTGTTCCTTTTTGAGTTACGTTGATTTAAAAAAAATCGGTCAAAAAACTTAAGCTCTTTTCTAATGGTAGTCTAGATAAATTTTGAAAAAAAAACAGAGTATGCAAAGTTGCTTGAAAAAATATAGTCTACACACCTACAAAGTTTCATTAGATTCTGAAAGGGTGCTGCCAACCGCTGGATGAGTTGGCGTGAAATTCGTCTAGGGGAGGTAGCTCATCGGTCTCCTCTAGGCTTCTTGCGATAAGGTACCAGGTGGGTCTCGACCGGTTACCTGTTGATCTGCCAAAAATAAATGCATTGAGTTATCTTTAATTATAATAATCGGTCCACTATATCACAAAACATTGCGATTGATTGAGCGGATTGGTGAAAATGAATTCATTGAGTATAGGTCCAAGTCTTCCTCCGGGTGTTGCTAAATCGATGAGCCTGGACATCAATAGAAGCAAAGTTGCCAGAAGGCACGAAATTCATCTGCGGACTCTTTTTTTTACCAGGTCCCTCAATCGGTCCCTCTATCGTAGTTTTGGAAAGATTAGCGTGGATTGTTCTTTATATTTCTCTCCTCTAAGAACCTCCACATGCCAATTTTGGTTCCATTTGCTTGATAAGTGCTTGAGTTATACAGAAATTTGTGTTTTATTTGTGTGAGAGCCCCTCAGTTTAGATGTAAGAGAGGTCTCAAACCTCCATAGAAACATTTCTTGCCTTTAAAAACCCTCACATGCTAAATTTGGTTCCATTTGCTTGATTTGCTCTCGAGTTATACAAAAAAAAGGTTAGCAGCCTCCCTTTCAGAGGGGGGAGGGGTCTCAATCTACCATAGAAACGTTTTTCAATCAAAGTTCTGCCTTCAAAAACCTCCACATGCAAATTTGGTTCCATTGTTTTGGTTAGTTCTCGAGTTATGCTGAAATTCGTGTTTCAATTGTATGGGAACCCCCCTTTTCAGAGATCTCCCATCTCAAACTATCATTAGAACTTTAACCGGTCCCAAAAACTCATCCATACAAATTTTCACGCCGATCGGTTCAGTAGTTTTCGATTCCATAAGGTTCAGACAGACAGGCAGACAGAAGTTCGTTTTTATATATATACAGATTATTAGAATATAATTCAACATACAACTAAATGAATTATAAAATTTCAAATTGTAAATATTAAATATCAATTTCAATTTCAGTGAGCGAGATAAGGCGTTACAACCTTGGTTAATTATTGCTAGACTTTTGGTTCAAATGCCAAAAATTCACCTACAGGCAAAAGAAGCATTAACTCATCTTTCTAGCATCTATGCTCCCAACGATAAAATACAAATTATCCCATTATTTAAGTCTATATGTAGTCTATATGTGTTTGTGCACGCTTCTTTCCTTCCCTTGATTCGAAGTAGTAGAGCGATGTCGGGCGCTCTTTCAGGAATCGCTCTATTTCTTGAAGTCCTCCCTGCGGCAAATGCTACGGAGTTGGTCTGGCCGGTGACAGGAAAAATGATGCTTTCAAGAATTGGCAAATTAGATTAGTTTAGAATAATGCTACTTTCAAGTTGATCTAGAAAGTCGGAGGATCCTTGAACAAAATTCTGGCACTCTTCCATGAAGAAACAAACCGTGCTTAATTTGAGTTTAAAATAAGATTTTTTGCAAGTCTGAAGAGCTGCTCAATTTTGTAGAATGATTTGACGCTTTTCAAAGTGGCACCACTGTCTTTTTTTTTTAGACGGAATGGAAAATCTACTCACCGACTCCTGAAGAACTCAGGGCGTGGGATGAGAGTGCCAACTCTTCGACCCACTAACCCACTAAAAACTCACTCTTGAGGCTCAAGCGCTCCCCGGAACCACATTTCGGTATTACTTCCGAGAGGGAGCTAGTGTGCTTTGCGCACCCACTGTGTTTAACTACATAGGTCTTTAGTAGTTAGCTTCGTCGACCTGATGCTGATTCGATTAATATGCTCCTGGATCCTAGCAGGGTTCGGGACGTCCGTCGCAGGCCAGATCGTCCGTGATTTCCCTACCCGACCATTCACGGTACCTGCCAAACCTTGCGCCAAATGGTCATTCCTCCGATCGAGAACACCTGGGCCAGGACCGGGGATGGAACATCTGGAAGTGCGGCATTACTCCAGGGTCGTCCCCGTTCCCCATGTTACGACCGCTTACGATTTCCTACCGTTTAGGGGAACTTAACGTTTTCAGGATGCACGACTTGGGAGCCGACCGACTTCGCCTGGCACCACTGTCTGAAAATGGCTTGATCACCATATACATGCATGGGGCCTTGAAGAAATGTAATGAGAAGAACAAGAGTAACCTTGTGGTGGTCTAATTGATCAGAGATTGGCCAATGTAGGTGTCGCAATCTTCCATGCGAAATGTTTGGTTCAAACATGGCAAATCTCGAGATCCTGGCCAAATGGAAAGTCACTGTTTTATGCAAAGTTGTTCTGTAGTTCAACTGGAAAGTACCTATTATTGGATAAAAATGAGTTCATTTCAGACTTAACCAGATTAGCTTATGAAAAGGCTAAAACGACTTTACTCCTTAGTGGGTTAAGTAGATAAACGTCAAATTATGGTGTACTTTAAATTGTTTTTTTTTTTAAAAAAAGGTTGTTTTATAAAATGGGTACTAAATTCGCCAGTTTCAAAACAAGATTTAATTTAATATTTGAATAAAGTGATCTAGTGTAGTGTTAATTTAAAGAAATAAGGGTCCCAAGTTTAATGAACTGAAGCATTGGGATTGTTAAAAGTACTTATGTACAAACAGTACCTTAATATAATTAGTCTGTAAAGGGTGAGTAGATCATTATTGCGACACTTTTAAACTTCTGTAACTTAATTTAAACATGATCGCAGTTAACTAAATTTTGGCCAGTTTCTCTTCAGAGTGTATTGTTTATATCCGCTCAGTTGTGCATTTCTCAAGTACTATTTCAAACAGACGTATGATTTTGTAAACCAAGAGTCGTTAATTTCTACTATTGGTTTTCTTTCTGTGTAGCATTTCGTAGGCAAAACATTTATCTTCAAACTACGCCGTATTCTATCAGTATGCATAATGTTCGCTTGCATAACCTTAGATTAACTTCTTGTGCATAATGCAGCACTTAGAGTAACTCAAGCATCCTCCTTATGTGACTTAGAAAGAGTTCAAACTGTTATCGGAACATGCTGCTTACCCGAGAAATACACATTTTGTGTTTTAATTGCCTCGATATTCCTAGGTTTGGTTAAAACTTCTGTTTCATTTGTATGAGATCCCCCTTCTAGAGAGGGGGAGGCGTATTTAACCACCATAGGAACACTTTTCGTCTCCAGAAAACCGCACCTGCCAAATTTGGTTCCATTTGCTTGATTAGTTCTTGAGTTATGCAGAAACTTCTGTTTCATTTGAATGAGAGCCCCTCTTTTCAGAATGGGGAAGGGTCTCAAGCCACCATAGAAATATTTTTTTATTTGAAAAATTCCTACAATCCAAATTTTGTTCCATTTGCTTGATTCGTTTTCTAGTTATGCAGAAATTTTTGTTTCATTTGTATGAGGGCCCCCATTTCCAGAGGAGTGACAATCTTAAGAAACTTCTCAGGCCCCAAAAATCTCTGCGTATAAATTTTCACGCCGATTAGTTCAGTAGTCTCCGAGTCTATATGGGTCAGACAGACAGACAGAAATTCATTTTTTTACAGAAATCGTGCTGGCGCACAATCCGGGTACCATTTATCAAGCCATTGTTTGGTTTGTACAGTACTCTTCCCCATCAAAAAGAAGTTATGATATATAGATTTATTTACCCATCTGTTAGTTCGCATGACTTTTTTTTTCTAGGATTTTAGTGTATGGACGAACAATTTAGCACGTGTTTGTGAACTTTCTGACTCGAACTTGAACTTTCTGCGGACCTCCATTAGAAAGTTTTGGAGAGAAATGTCATCTTACTATATTGTCAACGTCTGAAAAAACTTTAGACGGAAGCGGTTATAAATTCAAATGGCAGACATATTGAGTTGAAAATGGAGTGGAATCTTCAACAATCATTTTACGTTTATTCAGGTTAGGTTTAAAGATGACGATAAAGATACTAAGCTCGAATGAAGTTAAAAATGTTGGAGTCTCATTATTTTCTGACGCATACTGTGAACCCGATTTAACAATCAATCATAAGTGTCGCAATACTTATCGACTCACCCCTTAGCAGACCGATGCGTGATTTTCAACTTTGAAAAGGTTAGTCGGGTTCTTGTCAAATTACCAGAAGGCATATCTTAACAAAATTTATTGATCTCCCAGGAAACAGCACAGACAATCAGACGTAACACTAAGAACAAATTGCCATAAATTTAAATTTATATCGTCAAAACACTAGCGCTATCTGACGGCCGCTCTGCCCGTATCAGTGTCAACCATATTTGATTGTCTTGTCTGAACGGCTGCCTACGAGCGCGCTCATGAAACACACGCACACTACTTTAGGCTCACTTTACTGTCAATCGTTTATTTTGAAGCAAGCGAAGCAGATTCGACAAGTGAAAATTAGTGGAAAGTTAGTGAAAACCAGTAAGGTCAGTATAGTTTGGAAATTATTCCGGAAAACAACGAAGTCTGCGCATTGTAACTCTGGATACATTGAAGAAGTCTACACATTGTAGACGCAGTACGCGTTTCTGTCAAGATAAGCAAAAAAGGTAGTTGGAATTAAATAGAAAATACTAATCTTTCTTCTCATTTCTAGTTAACTAAATAACTTTTTTGTTGATCCTTTCTCATGCTTGTAACAGCTTTTATAAACTGTAGAGTTGAAATGGTACGAACCGTAGTTTCCGCTTTTTGACCGCCTTTTGTCCACCTTCATCAAACTTCTCCACAAGCTCCTTGGGCTGGCCAAATTTCACCCACTGTGCGCATCATTTTGATGTCAATATTGAATTCAATGAAATAATAATATTAATCTAAATGAATAGATACCTTTCCACGTCACGGGGAAAACTAAAGAAGAAATTTCCGCAGTTTTCACCTTCCTGGTTAGAGCAAAATAAATATTTTACAATAGCAAAATAAATATTAACGCTTGCGTCCAATGTTTTGACGAAAAACAACAAAAAATTTCCGAACACACTCACACTTGCAAGCGATGCTAGAGCAAGGTAATCACTCGGCCGGAAAATGTCATAATTCGACAAAGATTTTTCATTAGGGCCTAACCAAGGGGCAAGACAGCTCAGAGTTGCTTTTGAGGCACCTCGAGTAACTCACGTTACTAGATCACTTTCTCTTTTTTCACATGATTTTTTCCACAATAACATTGGGATCGAGAACCGACCAGCTACTGTCAAAACATGTATTCTGCTATCTGTGCAAATTCTTAACTACCAAGTTTGATGCTGCGGTCAAAGATTAGCTTGAATTCTTTTCACCATCAAAATGGATGTAGTTGTAAGTTTTATTTCACTATCTTATCAACATACTCCCAAACATAATTATTTCCTATACGATGATTTCTGGGATAGGATCCAAAAAGAAATTGTTGTTAAGCTTCCAAACATAATGCAAATTTTACGGTTGGAATGTAGTTTCAGCTTTAAGAGAGACTAATGGGTGAAAGTAAAGTATACCTTTTGCCTTCTCTGTTTACAAATAGAACTGACGATAAGAGGTGTAACAAAAAGCAAAAAAAAAAATCGATGAACATCGATTCAATTTCGAGGCACATCGAGTAACTCGCGAGTAACACGGTGCATAAAAGTAACTCAGAGAAGGCCTGTCTCACCCCTAGGGCCTAACAGACAAATGTAAACAGTGCACAGTTGACCAGAATGCAAATTTAGCTGGAAAAATACATTTTCAGCCGAAGTTTGAAATTTTGGAGAAAAATTGTCTTCCACAAAGTTGTTTCTGAAAATAAGGCGCTTCATTTGGTAAAAATAAAAACTAGGGTGGTCCTTATTGTCAAATCAAAAATCTTACTTTTTCATTTGCAGAAATAAAGGCATGCAATATTCGGAAAAATTGTAGAATAAATGATTTTAAGCAGCTTCGATGGTACATTTTTTTCTGTACCTTTTGATATGACCGATTTAGAGCATTGTTTCTTTGTAGCTTAGGGTGTCCCTATAAAAATCAGTTATTTTTCTGTAACTTTTTTCTTTCAAATTTTTCATCAAAGTTTCCATTGATGCTAGAACAATAAAAGTTACAACTTTAAGCGTTCTGAAATCGTCTCTATCGTATGTCAAACAAAAGTTACTATGGTTTTAGTCAGCAAAATAGGCTTTTCGCAAATTTTGATTTTTCTAGTTGGGGCAAACCAAAAAATAATTTCTTAACAGCATTTAAAAGGGTTTTTATCTTGGCATATCATGTCTGAAAACTGGGAATAATTTATGTTTTTAAATTGAATAAAACACATTTGAAAAGGGCGTAATTTTATAAGAAAATCGTTAATTACTCGCTAACGGTAAGAGACATCGGCAAGATTTATACGTCAAAACTATTACATTTTCAAGTTATAAAAATTATTTGGAGACAACGTTGTTGGTAAATTTGAAATAAAAAGGTTAGAGCAAAAAACTTTTTTTTTTAAGGGACACCCTAAATTATCTAAGGAAAACTGTCCTAATGAAATACCCGATATTAATGATGAGTAATTTTGCTATAGGATTCTTTTGCTGTTTGATCATAGTAGCTCAACCGTTTTCAGTTAGTTACGCTAGTTAGAACATGTTGATGAGATGGTGGTCACAGTGGTCCAGAATGCGAATTTAGCTGGAAAAATACATTTTCAGCCTAAGATGGATGTTTTGGAGCAAAATTGTCCTCAACAAAGTTGTTTTTAATAACAAGGCGCTTCTTTTGATGTTGATGAAAACTAGGGTGGTCCTTATTTTCAAAGAAATCGAAAATCTAAGTTTTTTATTTGCAGAAAAAAGGCATACATTATTCGAAAAAGTTGTGGAATAAATAATTTCAAGCAACTGTGATGATAATTTTTTTCGTACCTTCTGATATGACCGACTTAGAGCATTTTTTTCCGATGTCCCTTCAGAAAAAACATTTTTTTGCTCTAACTTTAATGTTCCTTGTTTGCCAACAACGTTGTCTTGAGATAATATTTATAACTTG
Source organism: Aedes japonicus (assembly GCA_034211315.2). Lineage (NCBI taxonomy): Eukaryota > Metazoa > Arthropoda > Insecta > Diptera > Culicidae > Aedes > Aedes japonicus. The sequence continues at coordinate 35,260 of JASCZW010007282.1, forward strand.
AAAAGATAATAGTTTTTAAATGTAAATTTTACCAAAGTCTCTTACTGTTAGTGAGTAATTAACGATTTTCTTATAAAATTACGCCCTTTACAAATGTGTTGTATACAATTTAAAAACATAAACTATATCCAGTTTTTGCAAGAATAAAACCACCTTCAAATGCTACTAAGAAATATATTTTTGGTTTTCCTCAACTATAAAAACCATCATTTGAAAAAGGCCTATTTTGTTTATTTAAACCATAATAACTATTTTTTGACATACGATAGAGACAATTTCAGCACACCAAAAGTTGTAACTTTTATTTTTGTACAATGAATGGCAAGACAACTTTGCTGAAAAATTTTAAAGAAAAAAGTTACAGCAAAATAACTGATTTTGATACCCTATGCTACGTAGGAAAAAATGCTCCAATTCGGTCATATCAAAAGGTACAAAAAATATCATTAAAGTTGCTTGAAATTATTTATTCTACAACCTTTCTGAATAATGTATGCCTTTATTTCTGCAAATTAAAAAGTTAAATTTTCGATTTCTCTGAAAATAAGGAGCACCCTAGTTCTCACCAAAAAAGCGCCTTGCTAACGGGTGGCAATTAAAATTTTGGATTTTTTTCGAGGCCTCTATGCTCAACAACAAACGAGCTCAGAGAGAAATAAGAGTGTGTATGCGTTAGCTCTTTCTCTCCTCTTTCTTCTTGTGTTTTCTGTATTGTTTATGTTTGCTCAGTTTTGCTCAAAATGCCGTCGAAACAAGAAGTATTTCGCGAGCGCGTTGTACAGTTCTACAAACTGCACAGAAATCTCGGCAAAACGTATACGGTATAACATTTTAAAAGCGAAAATGTTGCGACTTCGATTGTTCAACATATCCTAAGATCCCCAACAACTGCTCGCAAGCAAGGTAGTGGAAGACCAAACAAATATATGGACGCAAAAGGACTTCGTTCTCTTTCTCGTGCCTTCAACAACAAGGATTCACTGAGCCAACAGGATGCCGCAAAAAAGTTCAACTGTTCTCACCAGTACATCTGCAAAACATTGAAAAGAGTCGGAATAAAGTGCCGAAAGAAGGCACGAGCCCCGGAATATACTGATGCACAGATTTCAACGCTGAAATCCCAATGCCGTTGGTTGATTAAAAATTATTCCGGAAAAAGTTTTGTTTTGGACGACGAAAGCTACTTCCCTCTTTCGAAGACGCAGATTCCCGGAAACGATCGATACTATTCAACGGATAGTTTTACTACACCTCCGAACATAAAATATAAGTTTAAACATAAGTTTGAACAGAAAGTGATGCTGTACATTGCCATTTCCGAGAAGCCATGGTTCAAGCCCTCTGGTTTGGCAATCAATCAAGATGTGTACCAGAACGAATGTTTGAAGAAAATTTTGATCCCGTTTCTACAAAAACATCATGCTGATGGACAATACGTGTTTTGGCCGGATAAAGCGTCATCGCATTACGCCATAAAAACACAATCGTTCCTGAATACCCATTCGATCCCATTTGTACCCAAAAACCACAACCCGACAAATCTGCCTCAGTGTCGCCCAATCGAAGATTTCTTCGGGGTTTTGAGTTCCTTGGTGTACAAAAATAACTGGAGAGCCACGAATTGCCAACAGTTGATTGGTAGAATCAAGAGATGCATTCGCAAAGTTGACATGGAGGCCGTACAACGCTCCTGTTCCGACATCAAACGCCGAAGCTTCGCCGAACATCCGATTACGGACCGTTTTCAAATGTTCACTAATTTTTTTTCAACAATGGACAATGTATCTTTTATTTGAATAAATCAGATCTTCTTCAACTATGTTTGTCTTTTTTTACAGCTTGAGAAAGAAATTCCAAATTTTAGTTGCCACCCGTTATAAGAAACAACTCTGTGGAAGACAATTTTGCTCCAAAACTTTAAACTCAGGCTGAAATGAATCTTTCTAGCTTATTTCACATTTTGGACCACTGTGCAGTGGCTTCTTTCGTAAATTTCTCGTATTACAAAATCTTGCAAGCTTCCAATTTTATCGAATAAAAGGACTCCTGTTCGTCGAAATAGCTGTGGTAGATTAATGAGGCAAGTTTCTAAGGTCGAAAAATTCATGGAAGAAGCCATTGTTTGCGTTTTCCAGTTAAGCCCTAACGAAAAATTATTGTCGAATGGCTGGACCAACTATTTGTATTCGAATTAATCGTTCTTTTAGGTGGTCTGTTTGTCTGTGGAAACAGCTTAGATTTCGATCTGCAACTGCATCCATGCACCATACCGCTACAAAATATGAGAGACTGGTAGTTCACCCACTGCAGCACGTTCATTTCCGCACGTACCAACTTTAATACGTCAAGATTGAAACTGAAAACTGAAAATTATTTGATTACACCATAATATAATGATATTAAACAACGCTACTTAACTGCAGCAACTGCAACTTTCACTATCTGCCTCTGGCTTCTATCTCAAACGTCACTATGACGGCGTGCTGATTTACGCACGGGCGTTGAATTTCCCCCAAATTTGCGTACCGTTTACTCAATTTTTGCGAGAAAATTAGGATAAATTTTTTCTCAAATTCACAATAAAATTAACCAATGAAAGCAATTTTAAGGACATAAGAAACATTCGAGTGGATCGCGGAAATTAATTCAATTTGTTTGTTTACGTTCCTCGAACTCAAATATGAATTACGTCATTCGAGTTGGTTTTTATTTATGTGCAAATGGACATTTTCCTGTTAATAAATTCAACAGTAGTTTTCTTGATTGTGATAGATGCTCCGTTTATGCAATTTTTTGATAAATGATGACGTCTGTTCAACACTAAACTTTCTAGCAAAATATACTTTCCTCAATTATCACCCGGATATATCATGGATGTTCAGTAGATGATTTGATCATTCATATTCATACTAATAGCTGCAATCAATCGTTTAACCCAAACCCCGTCCTCATGTTTATTCGACGTCATACGAAATGCAATTGTCTGTCCGTTTGCCAGCGCATCGAAGTAGGCCGAGGTGTTAAAACAAAATCCCGCACCCTTCTCCTTAATCCGCAGCCCAAGAGTATCGCTCAAAATTTATTACCACTTTCAATCCGCCTCCTATGCCCTTAAAAAGATGGATTGTCACACCAACCGCCGGCTGCATTTCATCGGACCTTTTTCAGATAGACGACCCACAGCAAAACAATCGAGCAACACGACAGCTGTCAAATTAATTCCAATTTCTCTCGCTCGCTCGTTGTGTCGCCGCGGTTACCGTGGTGTTTGTTTACACTTTAATCAAAACCCACCTAACCCTTCTCCGCCCCTCTCTCCGCGGTAAGACAAAGCATGATTTATGGGAATGGAAAGTTTTTAGGAAAAATCACCTTCCGTCGATCTGAAGATCGAAGGTACTTTGCATTCCACGCATTAAAAAACACAAAAATAAAACAATTCCAAACGCGAGCTCGCACATGATTTTTGTTTCACATTGACTTTAGACTTAATTACATTCATTGTGCGTAATTACCGAGGTCGAGATTGAACGAAAGTGACTACCACTCTCGCTTGGTCCCGTTCGACCCTAGGAACAATGCGGAAGCTCGCATTTAGCTCGTTTATGACAATTACCGACCTCGCGTTGAAGTTGCATCTCATTTACTTAGTCTGCCGAAACGTGGCTGTCGCTGCATGTGTGTGTGTGAGCGCGAGCCATGATTTAGAAAACGGTCTAGCACAAGAGTAGGCGTTGACCGCGGGCCCGCTGCTAAATATGTAGGATTTCATTAATTGCAATTTTCCTCCCAAGAGCTTGCCTTTGTTATTTGGGGTTGATGGCTCAATGCTCGGGGTGCTCACACATTCTTTTTTTCTATGCGGTAATTATGGGTGTTTTAGTTAATACGATTTTAATAGGAGTTTAATGCCAGGGGTTTCACCTGCGATGGCACCGGGCGCACGGCAGATCGAGCTTCGCGATTAAGCGCAGGCCTGGTAATGCCTTACTTCGGGTCACAGCAGCCGATGATCATTACCTGGAAGGAAAGAGAAAGGAAAACAGTGCAGATCTTAGTAATCGAGCGGTTCAAAACTAGAAATTGTGTCAATCTCTTTGTAAGCTGAGCGAGCGAAAAAAGGTCGATCATTAGGATTTAACGGGTTCCCGCTGGGTTCGCGCATGCTGCTGACCTTACCCAGCGGGAATGGCACCGACAGTTAGCGAGTGCAATTCCAGAAAAATCATCACATTCTTCAGCGGGAAAATATGAGGCGATAAACGGAACCGCAACCGGCAGAAAAACGGATTCCCTTTCGGTTTCAGCATTATTGATTTATGGCCAAGGGAGTTGAACCGCCGCAACAGTAGTGAACCGCTTGACTGAGTTATTACGAATGTACTTAACCCATTTTCAACGCCTGCTCGGATGTGAACCCCTCAAAAAATGCCTTCCTGACAGCTGGTCATATTTCCAAAGTTTATTGTTATTATTATTCTACGCTCTTCAAGGTTGTTTTCCTATGTTCTTCCTCGGCGCGTTTCGGGAGGCCTTTGTTCGCTTTGGTCTCACAAGAAGCGCGGTGATCGGAGCTTTCGTTGGGTGAGTGTGACTTCTGACACTAAGAGCCGCCGTATTTTCAACGCTTGATGGCTCAATTGGTGGGAGAGATACAATATCACGGTCCATTAATTTTACGGCTTCATTCGATCGTTTTAATGCTTTATCGTTTTATTGATTTATTCGGGTTAATGTTTCACATTAGTAGGTTCCAATTAGGGGCAATTTGTTTGAATATGATTACAATCAAGTTCGCGTTGCTTAGTTGTTAGTGAGTCGGATATTTGGACAGTCCCTAGCAATTATTTGGGATCAAAGTACGCAATCTAGTATTAGAGCGAAGGTAGCATTTATAAACATTGAGTTATTTCGAATACAGAATACAGGAGAAATATTCCGATAAGCTTCCTTTTTACCGACCGCGAATTGTCGGGTCTTCCGTTAAACACCTGCCATAAGATTTTGTTCAGCTTCCTTGTCCACTTTATTCGCCGCAGAACGCCGGTTTGCCTTGAACTGTTTCTCGCTCACAACAGCTTTTTGAGTCTTCTTAATGTTCCGCTTGCCGATGGCCCAACATTGTCCGATAAGGCAAAGCTCTGGCGTGTTGGGAGGGTTCTTGCCCTAGGGCACCACTTGAACGTTGTTGGCAGTATACCACTCCATGGTTTTTTTTCCGTAATGGCAAGATGCCAAAACCGGCCAAAATAGAACGGAACAATTGTTTCGCTTCAGGAAAGGCAGTAGAAGTTTTTGTAGGCACTCGCTCAGATAAATTTCCTGGTTGACGGTTCCGGTTGCAATTTAAACGTTGCTCTTCATGCCACAGGTACAGATAGCCTGCCACACCAGGTTTTTCTTCGCGAACTTTGACGGTTTAATGTGCTTGAAAATATCTGCAACCTCTCCTCGTCCGGTTGACGTAAAAAAATCCTGTCCAGGAAGCTGTTGAAAGTCTGTAAAGTCCTGTACCACGCAATCAATCTTCGTCAGCATCGTCGTAAACAACTTTAGCGATTTGGCCGACGTGTTTTGTTTATCGTCGCGATTTGGAGTCACCCCTTTCCTGTAAGTCGACAGTCCAGCTCGTTTTCTAGCTCTATCCACTGTTGAAGGCGCCACTCCCAGCTTCTTTGCGACATCTCGGACGGAGAGGTTGGGGTTCCACTCGAAACAGCGGGCAACTCTTGTTGTCGTCGCTGTGGCCTCCGGCTTTCGATTTCCCCCCTGATCCAGCATTCCTGGCTGTCGACAACAGGTAACAGTTGATTTAGCCACATTCAACAATTTCGCCAGCTTGCCGTGAGAGTAGTTTGGATTTTCGCCATGCACGTGCAAAATTTTGATGCGTTGCTTCTCTTCCTTTGACGACATTCTGATAACTGAAGTGCTAATCTCAAAATCAAAATAGAGGCATGATGCTACACGCACACATCTTCAAAATGAGGGGTGTGCCAAATTTTTTTATGCACGATGAAAGGAAATGCGTCAAGTTTAAGTCGACCAAATTTTGATCGAAACACCCTTTACTAGACAAGTGTTGGAAATTAAGTTTTTATTAAATATACTGTTGACATTTGAATAGCACATAAGGTTAGTGTTCTCAATGTAGTGATTGTATACTAGCTGGTGCATCTTCTTACGAACATTCTTCATAAGATTCTGCACAGACTTCTTAGTGACAAGCTTTGACACTTTCTTCCAATACTTTTCAAACTGTTGAATTGTATTTGCTGCCGAGGCATGTTTCCTAAGATGTGCCTTCGTAATTGCCGAAATTCTTCAATTGGTCGAATTTCCGGGTAATTTCTTTTATTTATTTCGTCAATCGATCATAAGATCGCCTAGACATAAAATATTGTCTTAGGTTTCAACGTGACATCGTTAAGTCAATTGATTCACAGTACAGATTTAAGAGGGACATCATTCGGTTAGTTGGTCCAAATTTCGTATAGTTTATCCGATTGGTATTAAATGCAAACAACCCAGGTAACCAATAAACATTAGCATATGCTGTAAATCAACCCTTAATCTGCATTTCAGATGATACAAGCATTTTATTTGCATATATCAGTATCCTCAATGTTTTCTGTTGTAAGGTTGCATTTTAAATGCTATTTAAATGCTTGTAGCCTGTAATAAGCATTTCGAATGCAAAATAGCATTAATGAAGCATTATCATAGCATTGCAGTAAAGCAGCCGTATATTAGGGCAAATGCGGAATTTATGTTGCATTTAAGGTGACTTAAATGCTTGATAGGCTGCCAAAAAGACGCTTTGGAAATGCTTATTGGTTACCTGCGAAGTTCTGGTTCCTCAAATGCCTCGAGGGGGTGTAGAAATTTAGACAACATAATAAGTTAAGGGTAACAAAAGAGATCATGGCAAATTCTCTTCGTTCTTTAAGAGTTTGAATGTCAATAAGCATACATTCATCGTGATTCGTAAGACGGAAGTGGAAATGTTGTCCAGCCTTATTTACGGAGAGCATACAAGAGAAACTGTTTTAGTACTGATTCTCATCGTTCTTCGTGTGATTTCATAAGAGGAGACCATATGACACTCTAGATAATACTCTAGAATAGACCTGAAATTTGCAACGTACACTGATTTGATCGTATATGGGTCATGAATGCTTAGACCAAAACGTTTAATGAAACCTAGTAGCTACCCAAGTAATATTACAAAAACCATCCAGTTTCATTAAGTTTTATTAAAGTTTTATGATAGCCACTAGAAATCAATTTGGTTTTATTATGGCAGTAAGAGGTGCCAATTGGTTTCAAGTTTAAGTCAGGTCCATGAGAACCTACACTGCTATTTTACAACGATCTTTAAACCTTGTCTTTTACAGTTCCTTTTACTCCTATCAAAGGTTTTATTTTGAGTTTATGAACTCCTAAAATGTTGTTTTGAAATGACGTTTTAGGACTCATTCAAATTATCCTACTATGTCCAGTTGAAAAAGCATTTTAAGCTCATTATGCCTCTATTAAATGCATTAAAAGGCAAATTGGCATTGAGAAAAGTCACCAAATGACCAAATAGTTTTATTGTAGCCATTGCGAAGATAAATTGGCTTTTTGGCAAAACTATAATTTCTTCCAATCGCCAAATTGAAATACATGAAATACTTAATTGAAATTTGGAAAAATATATTCCAAATTTTAAATGTAATACAAATGAACTATAGATCAGAGACCGATTTTTGCATTCTTTTTGATAACCTTAATGAATTCCATAAATTTTCCAGAAATTCATGATTAATTGATTGAATATATATATTTCAATTTTGTTTTTGTTGATGTAAACTCACACAATCTCTGAGGCGCATTTATTTTCGGCTCTTATCGTGGTAATATTTACCATAAAATTAAATACGCACGTGATTTGGAGAACGAAACTCAATTTGTTTAGGATATTTTGCTATCAAACATCATTTCCCGCAATAATAGAACTTTTTTTCTTCGATATTATTTACTGTTAAATGAATCAGAAGAGCAGAAAATCGAACAAAGCAGAAAAACAAAAACCAACCACGATATCACCGTGAGGTTTGACAGTTGCGGCAGTTTGGCCCTCTGCTGGTTGTAATGGCAGCCAATAGGTTTTATGAAGGTTCTCAAGTGGTCATAACATCGTTCACTAGAACATTTTCAAAATCTTTATGGTCTTATAAAAGTTTTATTCACTTGTTTTCACAACCGCCTATAGAATGGGCCACTGTGTACAAATTTCGGCTTTAAAGATGCACAGAGGAGGTGTTGGTGGACAAAACAGTTTTGAATGTAGTTTTATCAACAGAGCCGGGAGGAGTGCTATACTGCCGTTATACGCATAATTGTCCCATGTTCTATGGGATTCCCTATATACATGGGACAGTTATGCTTATAACGGCAGTATACGGCTGGAATAAAACTAAAATTGTTACTTGGGATGAGTTTATTTTTTCAAGTTTTAGAGGAAATCGGGTAAAATGGACACTTTCTGGCATCTGATCAAAATAAGATTTGTTCCATTCAATTTGCCAGGCTTTGCTGCAAACCGAGTTGCATGGTAAGGTAATAATTCTGGTTTGCATACAAAATGAGCGGAGAAACGGGAAAATGGGACACTTACTATGATCAATCCTAAATGAGACCAACAATATTCGATTCTCAGCATTTTTTCTCATAAGTTAAGCTATTGTTTAGGACTCCTCCCCTACGCCGTCTAAAGTAATGGGATTTTGGGTCCATTTTTGCCCACTGTGCGTCGTTTAGAGGTTAGACGGATTTGACAATCGAACATAATACCTGCTTTTAAGGACATACGGGATACGCGACCCTATCACTTCGAAGTTTTTTGAGCACAATTTTCAAATAGTGTTAAGAGGTCAGGCTTGAAATTTTCAAGAATCGTTTGCTCCACTGGAGCATTCATTCGTTAGCAATTTGAGCGTTGTTTGTTTTGCTTTGATTGTGATTTTTAGTCTGAAAAATCGTAGAGTGATAGTTATCCTAACCCATAAATTATATGGAAAAAGGACATCCTCCAGTTTCACCTTAAGTAGCCCCCATTTGCAGGGTGAGGGGTAATTTCGAGAGGGGCAATAATTAAGCATTTTGCTATAGCTCACATGGATTTCAGTATTAATGGGATGAATATATGGTTAGGACGAATTGCATAAACCTGTATTTTCTAACATTCAACACTTTCGTCGTCACGTTATCATAGGATACAAAGCAAGTGTGAAAGAGTTCTATCACGACTGTCGTGCCTTGGAATGGATCGATTTGTTTTGATGAGCCATATTTCGACAAAGATTTTTTTACTAGGGCCGTAAAATTCTCGTAACACAAATTCTACCCATGTAAGCTTCCAATTATATCAAATAGAAGAACGAAATGGCTGTGGTAGATTTTGAGGAAAGTTTACAAGGTTGACAAATTCAAGAAAGAAGCAATCGTTTACGTTTGTCAGTTAGGCCCTAATGAAAAATCTTTGTCGATTTCAATTATCAGATGTCAAAAATTGTCAAAATCATGTGAACTATAGTGCATCTGTATGTGGTTGACAGCGACAAAGTGCCTCTAGTAATTTCTGACAATGTTTTTTAAACATGTGTAACTTTGGATGGGTTAATCACAGACATATTTGCACTTTCTTTTTTGAGTGTTTTCAAATGTCAACACGGATTGCAAGTTTGTTTTGAAATTCCATTTGTTTGAAGCTCCTGTTAATCATGGACGCGAAAAGTGAGCTTGTGATACGTCTGTTTTTGAAACATTTTAGATTGTGTACTATTTTAACCGTCCTTGGGTGATAACATTTTTCGACGAATAAGGTGTTTCGGGTCATATTGATCCGGATTAAGAATTTACATTGCGAAAAGTTTATATGAACGAATTTTAAAGTCTTTGTAGTCAAAATACTTATTGGAGTCTCAATTTTCAGTTTCTGATGAGTACTGCCCTGTTTGACCCGATTGGCTATAAGGAATTTGTGCCGGAAGAGGGCATGTTTTGCCCCCCAGAAACAAATTTTCAACGGAACGTGCTTTCGGCCGGCTCAAACTTCATAATTTTTCATGAGTAGTATTTGTTTAGCCTTGAAGTGCTTGAAAGGTAAACAAGAAAAGCAAGAAGAGCCAACTGACAAGCGAGCTTGTTTCTCGTATTGAAGTAAATCGGACTCCAAGTATTTGATTCAGTGTGTCGAGTGCAAATAGTTTATTTGCAAAACTCAATCCGAAACATGGTGCGTAAACTACTCAACCAAGTAATTTTTGTTCTGCTATTTTGAACTTAATTTTGGTTTGTTGTCTTTATTAAGAATAAATTTTTGTTATTTTTCATCACCTTGATAAACATTGATTTTTATTATTCAACAATGATTCGAGTTATTTCATTTGATATAAAACTGAAAACCAATGCAGATTATTTTTCAACCGCAATTACTGGTTTTTGTAGCATCCAAATTGTTTTACGCTTTTCCGGGCATCAGGGCTGCCGCAAACCGGCCAATATAGTCATTTCGTCCAATAAATTGTTTACAAAAAAACGTGAGTTTGAGTGTGTATACACTCTGTATAAATATTACAACTGGTCAGACCTCACCATATTTCACTGGTCAATCATAAAAAATTCACTCTTCTTGGAATTGTGTTTCCTCACAAAAGACTCTTTGTTTGTTGTATTCATCCCCACTCTCGGGAGTGTATTATTCGAGAGTTATCTTTTGTTTCTCCTCCCTTTCCGAACATTGGTTGCGTTACCTAGAGAATTGTTTCTAGTAAATTTGCATGAATCAGTTCGCCATTAGAGGGTTTTTAGAAATTCCACCTGTTAGAAGTTTGCAAAGAAGGTCCACTAAGCGAAGGAAAATAGATTAAGGTAATTTTGCATTACGGGGACTAAAAAAAAACGGCTTGAATAAAGACTGTCCACGTTAAATTTCGCACACTTTTCTCTCAGTGTAGATTTTGAATTATTCCACGGATCGCTGAAACGTTTCACTTATATGACAGCTAAAACTGTCCATGTTATTTTTTACGTACTCGAAAACAATAACAGCTTCCGGGTCGATGCCGCAATGCAAAAGAACGCCGTTACCGAGCATTTCCGGACAAAGAAGGTGTCCAAATTCCCGAAGAAGTATTTCATTTGGCAGGCCATATGTAGTTGAGGTCGCAAATCGAAAAGTTTCGTATCTATCGGCTCTATCACTAAGGATGTGTACGAGAAAGAATGTCTGTTATTGTGAAGTAAGCAATCGGTTGTGTTGAATTATGTGTATATTTTATTTTGCTTTATTTTGGTGTCCGAAATGTAACGTTCACAGGCTTTAGCAATAAATTCTGCTCTAAATTCTTGGTAATTGCAAAAATATTTGTTTTTGACGTAGTGGACCTATCCAATGTCCATTTAGCAGCATTTTCACTTGGATCTTTTGGGTATTGGCATATTTTTATTATTTTACGTTGACCTGTCGCTTTTCATGATTTTTGCCAGGGTCATTGCAGGTTTTCCAGAACAGTCCCCATCCTAATATTTTTAACGTTAATGCTGATGTTCTCCAGGGAAACCTCGTAGGCCCTATCCCGTTCAACATCTTCACGTTCCTCCCCTGTGGTATTCTGTCGATGCTTGCGGACAACACTTACATCATCTACAAGGGTCGAGTGATTAGTGCTCTGACTGGATAACTTTAGGACGGTTCCAATGTTCTGTCTAAGTGTTTCAATAACTGTTAGGTCTGTATAGATGCAGTTAAAAGACAGACGTTTCTGTTTCCGCACCTCGACTCATTTCGCCAAGTGGTGTCAAAGCTCTCTTCTGTAACACACCGATCGATTGGTCCGGGAAGAAGTCTATACCATGGTGTTACCCTAGATAACAAGTTGTTGTTCCGATCGCATGTTCACGAAACCTCAACTAAATGTAGTATTCTGTTAAGATCTCTGTATCCGTTGATCAACAGAAAGTCCACTCTATCGAACAAAAAAAAGTTTGCAGGTCATAAGCAAATCATTCTTCACTTCGAGTACGGTTTGCTATTCTGGGAAAGTTGCGCCAATTGCCACTATCGAAAACTCCAGGTAGTTCAAAACAACATCTCTCGGATGATTCTGAACTGTCCTTCAAGAACAAGGAATTCTGAGATCCATCGCCAGGCTGGTCTCCAGACTCTCGGCGGTAGAAAAGGTCCGATCATCGGATCATTCGAGTGCTTGTAAACTAGGCTTCAGTTATTGTAGTTGGGTAAGTTATCAAATTTACATTCCCAAAAACAACACCACTCAATTAAAACTAAAAGATTATTATTTAGGATGTAGAGCCCTGCTGGCAAAACTTTTAAAATGTCGAAACAAAATGAAAATTAAAACAACCGAAATAAAGATGCATTGCGACCGCCACGAAAAGTGGTCAGGTTTTGAGCGTTAATATCTTAGTCGTTTCTCAAAAGATTTTCAAAACTTTTGCACCAATCGATCGGAAATTTTTCTACGCGTCAATTTGAGTAGATAACATAGTTGATTCCTGGTTGGATACTAAAATTAAAATCATGAATGTTAAGTCTTGCCTTAAAAAGTGTATTAACCCCTTCAGGCTTAAGGGGTCATAGGAAATCAAAATAGGGTCAAAAGGAATATGGCTTTATAAAATCACAGACTGAATCAAAATGTTCGCTGTTTTCGACAAATTTGATCTACATTATTTTTTTTAAGGCATAATTGACGACCTAGATAATTCTCAATATGAAGAAGTTCAAGAAGGACAAACAAATGCCTTTTTAAAGCATTATTTTAGCATATAGTAAATTTTCATACATATTAATAAATTTTCAATGACAAACGTTACATATTTCCGTATCTTTTTGAGTTGTTCTAGCTTATCCAAAATATACCTGAGTTCAGAACTTCAAATCTACAGTTGTAACAGTACCTTTTAGGGCTCTATATGGTAACGATATGTACTCAAACATATTGAATGAATATTTTGGAAGGACAACAGTTATTATTTGATATTTTTGTGATGTTCTAGTTCATCCAAACTGTCTTTGAATTCAGAACTTAAGATATACAGTAGTAACAATAGCTTTTTGGGTTATATAATGTTACGCTACGTATCCAACCATACTCAGGGAATATACTCAAACGTAAAAAAAAACATTATGAGATAAACTGGGGTGATGTAGGTCATCCAAACTGTCCTTGAGTTGAGAACATAGGATCTACAGTTGTAACAGCTGTTTTTTGGAGTACGCAAAAGCACAATATGTATATAACAATATCCATTGAATAGTGTGGAAGGTTAACAGACATAACGTGACATTCTTGGGATATTCCAGTTCATCCAAACTGTCGTTAAGTTCAAAAAATAAGATCTACAGTTGTAACAGTAGTTTTTTGGATTACGTAAAGTTGCTATATGTATTCAATCATATTGAATCAATCTTTTGGAAAGCCAACAATCATTATTTTATAACTTTGTGATCCCCTAGGTAATCCAAACTTTCCTGGAGTTAAGAGCTTGAAATCTACAGTAGTAACAGTATCTTCTTGGGCTATACAAATTAACGGCACGTATTCAAGCAACTTCAGTGAATATTTTCGAACGAAAAATTACACAAGATATTTTGGTATAATCACCAAAACTTCCGTTGAGTTCAGAAGTTAGAATCTACAGTCGTACCAGTGGCTTTATAACCTAAAAAAAGTGAGATATTTATTCAAACACATTCAATAAATCTTCAGTAAGGTCGCCAGTCATTATGAGAGTATCTTGGGATGTTCAAGTTCATAGAAACTGGCCTTGAATTCAGAATTTTAAGATGCACAGAAGTAACCGTGGCCTTTGATCCGTAACGCTGGTAGATCACCTTTTCATGGTGCGTCACGGAGTATCAGATCTACCACTGAACCCTAGTCCAAATTAATGCAAACTAGGACACGTATTGGTTTTTGTGGTCAAAGGAACATATCTTAGTCCTTATTACATTTTATGTCTTATAAAAACTGACAATACTCGTTTCGTGCCCCGATTGTGCGAGGATGAGCTTGGAATAAGTAAAACATGGTTAGTCTTCATTTATGTGAATTTTCATTGTCTATTTGATGTTCTATAGATTGAATTAGTTATGACTAGTTCTGATGCATGGAGTCATAGTTTGTTTTCTTTGCAATGAATCTGATTTTGACTGATAAAGGGGCGTGCCTCTGAAGAGAGCTCTGTCCTTCAAATCCTAAGGTCTACAATTGTTACTGCATGAGCTGTACAAAATGTTTGGGCTATACGAAGTTAAAATAGTTTGTTTGGCATAAAATATCCCATAATTATAATATAATGTCTGTTGGTCTTCCAGGACATGCATTAAATGTGTTTGAATACATATCATAACATTCAATAGCAGATAAAGCTTTTACTTTTACAACTGTAGATCTCAAGTTCTAAACTCCAGGACAGTTTGGATGACCTAGCGAGTCTCAATATACTATTACCTTCTTTTTTCTATCGTTTCTAACTGTTATTGAGTAGTAAATTAATCGGAATACAGCAAGTTGCTTGTATTACAACCTCTGAAAAAAATAGGCCTGAGAACTACCAGTTCGTCTCGCACCCTATATACTTGCGTTGAATAGCCTGCCAAGAAGGAGGGGAGTTCCGAAAATGCTGCACGAGGCAAAATTCACGAGACCACAATCGTAAAATCACCGGCAGCAAAGCTAAATTGTTTTACAGCTGAGGGGTGTGGCCACTGCGGTATTAATCATGGAATGGAACTTAATGACATTATAAGAAGAAGACATTTGGTACCATTTGCTACCCGTTTTTGAGGACCCGGGAAGGGAAAACTAAATTTTCAACCTGTTTATACGCAGACTTGTATGGGAGAAAGAGAAGGTAATTTTAAAGTAAAAAAATGAGCAACTTATATTAATGGCCCTTAACTAAAATTTGCAAATAATTTGTTAGTTTTTATAATCAAATGGTGCACGAATGAAGTCATTCTGGTCAGTCGTTCGAGAGTTATTGGCGTTCAAAAACCTTTCACTTTGGCGTAACGCTCTCATTTTTCAAAATTTTGAAATGATTCCCGGCATAAAAAAGCCTCAAGTTTACATCCACTGAATTTTGACCGTAACACCCTTTATCAAATACTAGCTACACTTTGGTTCTTGAAACCGGTTTTGATTTAATGTGATTAGACCTTGCATCCTGAGAAGGAGCTCTACGAACATAAACGCAAATCCTTCGGTCCAGCCATCAAACGAAACTTTCCTATCATAAACCCCATCAACTCCAACCTGTTCATTAAGTTCCAACCGCCGAAGAAGATTGAACGTTGATCATGCCACAACCCTAATGTGCATGATCCACTGGAACCGACCCATCGTTTACCAATCGGAATTACAATCTCCAGCGTTTATGAGACTGGCACGATGTTTGCAATGTTTGCGATGTTTCTTTGGAACCGCGATAAGAGAGCCATTAACCCCGTCTCTGATGACAGTGAAGAGCACATTATAATCGATCCTCGCATAGAACAAAAGCCCCCACTTGGATGGCACTTTAGTATCATCCATAAATCGTCATCTTTGTCGGGTTCCCCGCTTGCCGGTGCGTTCAAGTTAATCTCCAGCCGAAAGATAGTGAGACCACTTTCCCTTGTCGTCGTCGTCGTCGTCGAGGAAACCGGGAGCGCGGAAAAAGTGCTCGCCTACTTTATCGCGCTGTGAACATCTTGTGCAAACACACTGGAGTACGTACTCTTTCCGTTTAAACTGAGGTACTTATGTAGATGCGTGGGTTGATTTACATACCGAGTTTGTCGTACTTATCTTCTACCCGGGCGACGACGACGACGGCAAGTATGGTTTCTCTTCCAGACCGGGTCGAGTGAAGTGAGTTGAACTTGAAGTGGAACGAAATGGGAATGCGTTACCCGAAACCCGATAACAATCGCAACGGCAGTTGTGTAAATATTTCCCCCCGGCCGCGGCCATGTGGGATATGTTTACAACAACCGTCGCAAGATACGCGGAAGAGAGCCACACACTTTCGTTTTCCATGTAAGTGCGGCGTCGGCGGTGGCGTGTAACCTTGATCAGAGTGAAACGTGCAGCAAATGATCCATTTCGGCAACCCCCTTTTGAAATGGGGGAAACTTCCGAGTGATGTGTTTTTTTTTTCTTTCGGGGGGAGGTTGAAAGCCGTTCGAAGATCGAAAGTGTTTCGAAACTTTCGCATAAAGCACCGACTGATGAGAGCAGCCAGCAGCGGTCAGGCTTGAAGAAGATGTAAACATAACAGTGTTAAAAGCCTCGCGCATTTAGCCAAAATCGTAAAGTGAATTGGAAAAAGTTCCCCCCATCGTTTGGGCGAACGAAATTTCTCCACCGAGGTCATCCAGCGTTTTCGTCGGTGTGCCCTTCAGCCGCCTGCCCATCATTTAGGCAGCGTTTTACCCGTAAATGATAATGATAAAACTCATACTAAAGTGCCTTCGGTCATCGCGATCGTGTGATCGTTCATGATCGTCGTCATTTGCAGCCTAATGCGCCCTCGGAGCAACAGACTTCGCTCACTCTCGCTTTTAGTCGTGTTGAACCGAACCGAGCCGAGCTGGGATGCGCGGCCATGCGATGGGGGATCGGTCATTGGACCACTTTCGGTGCCTAACTGTGCACGGGCCGATGATAATGGTTACACGATCACGGGTACTCTCACTTTTCTTCTGCAGTAGCAAGCACTTTGCATTTGCGCCTGACAAAAAGAGGGGAAGAGGCCTGAGATTTGTTCCCCCCTCACGGTGTAGGTCGTGAGTTTTTACCTTAACATCAACGCTTTAGTCCGGTGCAGGTCAATCGATTGATAGTGAAGGCGATTAAGGTCGATCGTGAGATGATTTGTAACGAGCTGTAAATTTGATGGATCGGGTGGTGGGGAGAGGTGTGAAACGGGCAATGGAGAGGTGTGAAAAATATTTTGATAAGTACAATTTGATATACGGAGATGTAATTTTCAACTGTTTTGGATAAATTGGTGAGAAACAATTGTATGATCGCGGGGTGATCTGTACATTAAGAAATTGTTATTTTACTTTAGATGTTATTCAAATGTGATCTACAGCAAGAAACTTACTAAAATAAATCATGTAAAATTATGTTTTGAAACCGAAACAGACGCAACACGGAAAAAGGTGTTTTTGATTGAATTGATTTTTTCGTCTCTTTTGACTGATTTGATGTCCTTAACGCTGCTTGCATGTATTGGTCTCATGTCACCAACATTTACATTCCTTTTTGGTAGTGTCCGTAGTTGTCTATGTGTTTTTTGGTTCAATTGGAAGCTTAGTTTGCTCGTTTTTGTCCAAATTTCGGAAAATGTGTGCTGTTTAGTGGAATACCTGTAAGAGTGTTACACAGAAAAAAATAATTAATTTTAACAAGCGTGTAAAATATCCCCTCGCTTAAATCCAAGCTAAAGGAGGCGTAAACAACGAAATTGTTTGCAACTTTTCATATACCATACAAAAATATTGGCAATCTTTCATACAATAGGCAGGATTCAGGCGTTATCTAGCTTAAATTTACATGAAATATCCCATCATTCTCTGGCAAATCTAGCATTCCCCTTTATGTGCATTAGAAACACAGAAAATTCAATGTTTCTTTTTATCTGTGTATGTTATTGTGTTAATTTTATCGCGATCTGTCAAGTAGTTTCAAGATGCATTCGAAACAAGAAGAGCTACGCCAGCAAATCTTGGGTGCGCTGATCGATTATCCTGGTCAGTCGCACAGATGGATCGGCAAAAGGCTTGGAATACATCATTCCACACAGAAAAAAATAATTAATTTTAACAAGCGTGTAAAATATCCCCTCGTTTAGATCCATGCTAAAGGAGGCGTAAACAACGAAATTGTTTTGCAACTTTTCATGTGCCATACAATAATACTGGCAATCTTTCATACAACAGGCTGGATGCAGGCGTTATCTGGCTTAAATTTATATGAAATATCCCATTATTCTCTGACAAATCTAGCATTCCCTTCATGCACGTTAGTAGCATGAAAATTCAATGTTTCTTTTTATCTGTGTAGAGACGGCGCGGAAGATAAGGCGGCATTTTAGAATAGCTGAACCTTTCCACCCGAGACGTGACCAAAATTCGACCAATTCGTCGGAAGTGGTTCGTCTAGCAGACCATGAAGCGGGCTGGGCTATGTGTTTTTAAGGTCAGGAAGGTGCCAAACCGGACTGACAAGCAAAACACGGTGGCCAAATTGCGTGCGCGGAAGCTGTACCGTGAGTGGCTGGTCAAGCCGGGCTGTCTCGTCATGGACGACGAGACATATACCAAGGCAGACACCAAACAAATCCCCGGCCTCGAGTTTTTTTTATCAGTACGTCCCGCATGGAGGTTCCGAAAAAGTTCCGGAAGAGAAAGATGCGAAAAAATTCGCGAAGAAGTGCCTGTTGTGGCAGGCAATCTGTGAGTGCGGACAGTACAGCAAGCCGTTCAGTTACAACCGGCACCATAAACGGCCAGATTTATCGAGAGGAATGCTGGCAGAAGCGCTTGCTGCGCTTTCTCCGCTCACCGTGGTCTACGCTGTTCTGGCCGGATCTCGCTTCGTGCCATTACGCCAAGCCTGTAATGGATTGGTACGAAGCGAAGGGCGTTAATGTGGTCCCGAAGAAGGCGAACCCACCAAATACACCAGAACTTCGTCCGATCGAAAAGTTTTGGGCGATAATGAAGAAGAAGTTGAAGAAAAGCGGAAAAACATTCAAAACCGATGAAGCTTTGAAGAAAAACAGGGAGGAACTGTGTAAGGAAGATGGACAAAGCCTCGCCCAAGATCTCATGAGCAGTGTTAAGAGAAATGTACTTGCACCCCCAAGCTGATGGAAATTCAATAAATAAATTATGCCAAACCATAGCTAATATATAGTTTTTTAATCCCTGAAAATTTCAGAAGTATCCGATTTAAAATGAATGTTTGGTGATCATTTTTGTGTGTCTCATTTTTTCCGAGTCCAGTATTTAGAACTAAAATCCGGTGTAAATGGATTTCGAAAACGAACCAATTGGTACACGTTTGCTGATTGTTGCTGATTATCCGGGTGAGCGCTTTCCATTTTACTGATTTATTTGCCGTTTTTCCTAAGAGGAACGATAATTAGTTGTCGAAAAATGCAATTGACAATATTGACAACCTTGATCACAAGAGGTGTGTTAACGATTTCGTGGATGGGAAGACGAAGGCTGTTTTTCGGTCATGAAGCTTGGACGTCACCTTATTCCGACACATCTTTGATACTCTGCTAGGGATTTTA
>JASCZW010007283.1:0-69969 GCA_034211315.2 Aedes japonicus
ACCGCTCAAATCTGAACACTTTTCATGACAATCGCAATGCGATTTTTTCAAAATTTAACTCCAGTATACACACTTAGAAAATAGAACCGAACTCGGTTGAATTTCCAACCGAGTATTCATCTGCTGAACGCTCGGTTGTCTGTTCGGTTCAAATTGGAGCAGCCGAGTTCTCGTTAAATTTCTATTTTCTTGCGAACTGTCAAATTTACCGAAAAACTCGTTTGACCAAAATAAATTCAATCATCAATAACCGAACATCGGTTTACTCAAATATTACCGAACACTGTCAAACAAAGCGACTTGTCTGTTGCAGTTACAGAATTCGGTTCTTTATGGCCGAGCTGGAATTTCGGTTTGAAATAGTTTCGAATTTTATAGCTATAAAACCAGTTTTGTCAGTTACATTGTTTATTGAACCTCATCCTCATAATCCTCATCCATTACTAAACGTGCATTTGCCGGTCGTGTTTTTTTTTTTCATTTTCACCTGAAAATACGACACAGTAGGGAGAATTTTGGCAAAACACATTTAACGCGCACACAGGAGATAGAATGTGTCGCAACTTCTCGTTGCTTCGCACCACACATCCATCTACTGCGATGGTGCAGACCTCATAGGGAACGTCCATTAATTACGTCACGCAAAAATTGACTTTTTACAACCCCCCCTCCCCCTCTTGTCACGTTTTTTGTATGGACCTTCAAATTTTTTTGTATGGATCGTCATGTTTTCTCAAACCCCCCCTCCCCCCTTACTGCGTGACATAATTAATGGACCTTCCCATACCTACTACCATTGGTTTCGAACTGTCAACCGCTGCCCCGGTGGTGAGTGACGTCGTAGGTAAATAATAGTTCAGCGCATAGTTTAGTAAAAAGTAAATAGGTAAGATCTGGGAGGGAGAAACAGATACGAAAATTATGGTTGTCAATGCAGACCTAATTCAGCTGTCATGAAATGTCACCGCAGACCTAACTAAAAAAAATTCAAAAGTGGGGAGTATTGAGATCGATAATTTGCTTGAAAATTGATATGAACCTAAAATTATATTGAAAGTGGTGTACAATATTAATTAAACTGATCGTTTTTTTTTAAGAAATGTGAAAACTTAAGACAAACAAGTGGATTACGGTGTTTTCCTATTTATAGACAGGGGAGGCGATGCCAGATTTGTGATACTGTGAGCATAAGTTAGATGAAAATTACGTACGGTGAGATGTTTTGAATATTTAAACACCTGATAAAAAAAAATAGATTCTGATTTGGTATTTCAGATATTAATAAATAATACATAAGACGACGACAATTTTGATTTTCTTATGGGAATGAGAAACAAAACAATGATTGTCGAACCAGGTCCTAGGTCTAGGAGGGAGAAACAGACTCAAAAAATGTAATTGTCAAGTGGAGCCTGATTCGAGCTGTCACAAACTGTCAAGTGAAGCCAAGAGAATAAAATATCAGTCAATGAAAAGTATTGATATTGTATATAAAATATTTTCTAGCTTGAAAATAATTTGAACTAAAAATTTTTCGTGTTTTTATTGTTGAAAAGAAAGTAAATTTGTAACTCTGTTGAGTGTAAGGCAAATTTTTTCATAAATTAGACCAATTTCTCATAATGCGTAGAGATATATATGCTTGTACCAAAGTCATAACTAAACGAGAAGAAAAACTGCAAATGTTGCTAAGGGTCTTGTTAAATTTACCGATTACGTGATAACTTGTTATAATGAACTTGAACATTTTGATCATGAAATAAACTTTAAACTAAATTTTTTAATTAAACGATAAGAGTTATATTATGCAAACTATACGCTAAGAAAACTTTCGTCAAAGCAAATATATTTAGGTCAATTCAAACGTAAACTTTTGTTTGTTCTGACCACAAATGTATGCTAAATTTGTTTCAAAAGTATTCTTTGTTAAAATTAGCGTTACGTCAATGTTAAATGCGTTAAAATTATTCGTATGAAAAATAAAAATGAATATTATTGGATTTGACAAGAACACCTGAAAACTAAAATGTTTATATCAATCATGCTCTACGTTTTTTGTTAAAACAATGTTTATACTGTCATGATTGTTATTATTAAGATTAATGATTTCTATTATTATAATCAATTCAATTTTTCTGTTATGGTATTGATGAATTTGATTGTTATGATCAAGATTTATTGACAATTGCGATTATCATGACCATTCTGATCGTGATCATTTTTTCGGAATATGATTTAAGTTTTGACCAATATTATTCAGATCATATTGGATTATATTTTTTCATTTAAATATTTTGGATGTTCAGAATATTGGGATAATTACAATGTTGTGATAATTTTTATTGTTTTGTTGATTTTCATGATAATTTTGAATACAAATCTTATGATTTTAATAATAATGATTGTAAAAATTCTTTCAGTGATTTCCAAGATAACCATCAACATAATATTTTTTATGATGAATATTAATGTTGTAGTTATGTGATGAATATTATGATTTATTTTTTGTTGTTTTGATTATAATGAATATCATTGGGTGATAATTTTTAATATGCGTATTATTTTATATTATTAATTATTCCTTTGTTGTCATATGCAATTTTCGGTTGTTATAATATTTATATGAATTGTAATAATGACAATAAATATTTTTATTACAATGTTTGTAGGAATATGATGTTCAAAACTACTTTGATAGTATTGATTATTAAATTTTCTACTATTATGATCACTATTATAATATATATTAGAATTATTCTTATAAATATTTCAGCTTTAGTAATGATTATAATTATAATTAAGGAGTGTATCGAAAAGTAGTTATAAACTTCCAAATAATAAAATAGGCATGAAAACATGGTTAAAATTAACATACTATTTCAGTTTATTATAGCTTAACATGTTTACAAAAGATCCAAACGGAGAAACTAGTCATCATGTTCATTTCTGTAGAATGCCCGTACCTTTGATTTGACACCTGCCATCAAATTCTGCACAGTGACCTTTGTGCACTTCCTGGATGCCGCTGCCCAATTTTTCTTAAAATCGGTCATGTTTTGGGACACTGTACCATCCTTCTTAAATATACGCTTGACTATTGCCCAATAGCGTTCGATCGGTCGCAACTGGGGACAGTTTGGTGGGTTGATGTCTTTTTCTACGAACTTGATGTTATTCTCCGTCAGCCACTGTAGAGTGGATTTGGCGTAATGTGCCGATGCCAAATCTGGCCAGAAGAGAGGAGGGGACTGGTGCTTTCTATACAATGGTAGCAACCTGTTCTTCAAACATTCCTTTTGATAAATCTCAGCATTTATAGTTCCTTTTGTATAGAAAATTGAAGAACGCAAGCCACATGTGCAAATAGCTTGCCAAATGAGCACCTTCTGACCGAATTTCTCCATCGCAACAGTCGTATCTGCGGTTGGCACACGTTCCCCAACAGATTTAGTATAAAACTGCGGCCCCGGTAGCGTTCTTGAATCTTCTTTAACGTATGTTTCGTCATCCATCAAAATGCACTGGTCGACATTGTCCAAAATGCAGCTGTACAGCTTTCGAGCCCTGGTTTTGGCACGAGACTTTTGTTCCGGAGTTTGTTTGGGCACTTTCTGCTTTTTGTACGTCTTCAAGTCATTCCTGCGCTTGATTCGTTGAATCATTCCGATGCTGGTCCTGAACTTCTTGGCTAGATCGCGAGTAGAGGCAGATTTGTTCCGTTGAATATAATCCACAACTTTTTGGTCCAAATCGGGGTTGCTGGAGCCGGGTTTCCGGCCACTTCTTGGTAAATCCTTGAGGGAGCACTCCTTACCAAACTTTTCGATGATGCGTTTTACACTTGCCGGGTGAACATTTACTCTTTTCGCAATCTGGTTGTAAGTAACACCCTTTTCGGTGCACCAAGTGTGCAGAATTTTCTTTTTAGTCTCAAATTCAATTCGCGACATTTTGAATACAACTTTATCAACGGAAATGAATGAACCGAATAATCATTTTTGACATGTAAACAAAGCAAATGGCGCTTACACGCTAAAAATATATACAGTAGTTTATGCGTAATAATGCATCGAATGTTTATAACTACTTTTCGATACACTCCGTATTTATATTATTATTATTATGATTAATAAAATGAAATTATCATTTTATTTGTAAATTTAATTTTATGATTTTGATCTACATTCAATTGATTTGATTACGGTTATTACGATAGTGATTTTATGAATGCTTTGATTGTTATGTGAATGCTGTTTTATAAATTTATTTAATGTTTTTTAATTCTGTATGTCAATTTTGAAAAGGATTATCAAGAAAATAATGATATTATTATTATATCAATATCATTCTGATCATTTTATTATTATAATTAACATGATATCATAAACATTGTTTGAATAATAGTTTGAATACAAATCATAATTAAAACCTTTATTTTTATAAAAGTCATAATCATATGAATAACCTTTATTAAAGCAATTGTACAACCAAGGTTATTCATTTTAATATATTTAAATATGGTTTTTATTATAATAATTACTCAAACTTGAATAAAGACAATGATAACAAAAAAAAATATGATGAAAATTATGAAGTCAATTTTGAAAGTAATAATAATTATTATAAATTTAACGCTAGTATTTACAAAGTAAAGTATAACACTTTATTTGTAATACGTGATCAAAATAAATGTTATTGAAAATTTTATGTTGGCTTGGACTATACTTAGAAGTAATGATAGTAAGTATTAAGATTATTATTATGGTTTCTCATATGATTGGTTTTGTTTTCTAAACATTTGTTTTCATTATTATTATTGAGATTTTTATATCTATTTTTCTGTTCACTGTTTTATCACTATTTTGATTACTTTTATTTATATAATAAGTATAGTAATAATTATTACTGTCATTATAAGAAAACCAATAATAAATAATCATAGAATAATAGTAATAAAAATAACAATTGCTTTTTTACCAAAATTTTTAAGAATTCGTATAGTGACACTTATTTTATTGTTTTTTGTTTTGCACTTATTTTTATTGTTTTTATTTTTGTAAGCTTGATTATATTTTATTCATTGTTATTTGTGTTATAATAACAATCATCATATTGATAGTAAATATATAATGATTCTAATTAGCTTCGTTGTGATGATCTCTATTAGAATAAGCATTATAATCATTATTAATATTATTATTTTGTGTCATACTTGTTTTTGATATTATTATTATTATTCTAATTATTATTGTTATTTTTAAAATAAATTTTTAATTATTTATTCTATTAGAAAGTTTTATGTGAGCATTATTCTGTTTATTAAGATCTGAAGCTGAACAGCTTCAATGAATCTCCCTGTCCTCTAAATACAGTGTTGCTCTGAATTCTGAAATCCAATTGAGTTCCTTCCTCACTCACTGGTTCCGATTGTTCAAGCTGTTCATCAAAAAGAAGCTGATTTGTACCCACCGGCTTCTTGATGCGCATCAAAATCTTCTTCATCTACTTCGTCTTCAGATGGCATTCATTCGGGCCCCTCTGCAACAATGTTCACGTAGTTGTGATCTTGAAGCGCCAGTGAAGAGTAGAGAGGCGAGATTTATATAAATCCAACATTCTTTCTTTGTGACTGTGTGTGTGCGAGTGATTTTTTTAAATTGAAAACGTTCAGTTAAAAAATTGTAATTTGAAGATCTAGATATACAAAAACCATTGTTCCTTATGCTTTTTTCAAAATATCCACCGCAATTTCCGAATCCATAAAATTTTAATTCCTATTAACCTCGAGACGGCCGCGAGTAATCGGTTCTACCCCTTAACCTTAGTTCTAAGATAACTGATGTATATATAGATGAAAACTTGGCTATGTAAAATTGATTCTATTGAGCCTGTACAAATAAATGAATACATAACATTCTATCGCTTTATGGCGGCTAGCCCTCGGAAGGCAACAAGGATGCATCAATTAATGGAAAGTCATTTTTTATTTGCATGATTATCGTAGCGGAAACAAGCCTTTTCTAAGTGAACCTACAGAATGTTAATTAAAGCAGATAATAGCAATGCTATTATGATCAAATACCTGTAAAAAACTAATATTTACGCTACAGACTCGCGAATTGAATTTAATTTCGGTTGTCTTAGAGCCCAGCAGACAGAATTCTATCCATTTTGATTTTGTAATATCATCAATGGAAAAACGCAAAAAAAGGAATCCCGGATAGTTCTTGCTGTTTCGGCCACAGTATTTAACATTATGATTCTAATTTTGGTATTCTCCCATACGCGGAGTAACGATCTATGATGATGTTGTTTAAGAAGGAAATAATTGCTCATCACCCTGAGGCACCAGGAGGCTAGCAAAATTGGTGTCCACTCCTGGTGAGCCTCATGGTGATGAGAAATTATTTCCTTCTTAAACAACATAGTATTTAACTTTACGCTTCATGTTAAACAACTTTGAAATGTCTTTGACAGCTGCAAATAACGTAACGAGCGAAAGCTAACTGATTTGTGAACGAATATTTCCCGACAGCATGAAGTCATGCGACGGTAACCCATAAACATCAGAGACACGCCAAACAAAAACTACTAATTTACACAACAATTTTCTTGATAATGTTAGTGTGTTGAAAATTTTCATGTCCAATATCGATACTCATTCAATACATTGTGTGTGTAGTATTTGTTTCTCCTCCCAGGGTAAGATTAGTGATTTTACATGTGGATTTGTGGAAGTACATAATTAACTATTCTACTTAAATCTAGCTCGATACTATTGTGGCAAAGTCCAAGCTTAAAATTCCTTTATTAATATAAAAATATACACATACAGGTACATATTAAAAGTAGTAATAGAGTATTTAAAGACATGCAGAACTTAACCTAATTTACAACTATTTTCCACAGTAAAATTACGCGCAAGTACGGACAGAATTATTAATAACGAACACTAAACTGTAAGTAAATACACACATTTTGGAGTCTAAAACAAACCTTAAGCATTAATGTCGCAGTATTGTTATTGAAATATTTTGAAACAGTTATCTTTATACCTACATATAATTTTGCATGTTCGTTTATCTATTTTAAGGGGACCTTCTCCTGGTTGAACACGAAAAAACCTCTTATTTTGAATTTTTCTCACGCCGAGACCAAATAAGATAGACGGTTAATTTTATTTTTTATTTTTATTAAATACAAAAAATTATTGAAAAAATTTTTTGACCAAAATAATGTGACACGCATCCGCTAGAGGCGCTGGAAAAAACGGCTTTTCTAGCTGTTGCCAAGATATCTCTTGAAGGAAGTTTCTGAAATCAAAAAATCGAACGGAGAATTGTTAGTAACATGATTTTTTATAAGATGGACTAAAATGAAGAAGATCCGATCAAAAAAAAAATAATAAGCGGACTTTGAAGAACATAGTGTTATTTTTGGCCTTTTTTTGAATATTTAAGCCCCTGTAGAAATGCAACCGGACCACCTAGGTCAAAGATTTTAGTCCATCTTATAAAAAATCATGTTACTAACAATTCCCCGTTTGATTTTTTTGATTTCAGAAACTTCCTTCAAGAGATATCTTGGCAACAGCTAGAAAAGCCGTTTTTCCAGCGCCCTCTAGCGGATGCGTGTCACATTATTTTGGTCAAAAAAATTTTTCAATAATTTTTTGTATTTAATAAAAAATAAAAAAAAAATTAACCGTCTATCTTATTCGGTCTCGGCGTGAGAAAAATTCAAAAAAAGAGGTTTTTTCGTGTTCAACCAGGAGAAGGTTCCCTTAAGGAATTTTATAACATCCTACATTGAAATAAATGGTGTTACGAAATCGGAAATTTGTTTGTTGTCTTGTTGCTTGCGCAACAGAACGGCTGTCGATTTTTTCAGGTCTTATCAAGTCAGCTAAAATAATCAAGTTTTTCGGTAGACATAGCCGTTGCGGAATTGACTTGAAGAGAAGTGTTTGACGTTTAAGAATATTCAGCGAATGCTCGATTCAGTTTACCGAATTTTCTCGGCTCTCGTGTTCCGGACTCTTAAATATACCTGCTTTACCGTACTATTCCGGTCATTTTCCATTTTTATCTGTCAAATATATCATATAGTAACTGAAACTCGAATTTGGTTCTAAAAAGTCACCTGAAAACAGTATTTTAAACGATTTATTCGGTTTCTTGTTGGTAACCGATGTGGTTTGGTAGAAAATTGAACCGAGTTCGGTGTTATTTTCTAAGTGTGTAGAAAACAGAGACGTAGTCTTGCGTCAAAAAGTGGTAATCCTATTCTCCGACGATCAGCTGTAGAAAAAAGTATAATGAGAGCATTTTTGCTGATGACAAACAGTGCGAATTTTGCTTTTAATTCATGAGATTTGTGTTCAATGTACGAAAACGAGCGTAAGTTAATTTACGAAAAAAAAAATTTTCAGTGTATCATTCGTCAACATTGAAAGACAGCACCGACCTTTCCCGTTCTCGGAAGAATTCCATTCCAATGAATCATCACTCGGTGGGTCAACAATCCGGTTCGATTACGCAAAACCTGCCAAATTTGCCATGCTAATCAAATTCATCCGAATCCGCCCGCCCGACGTTGCCCCGTTCCCATGGCTGACTGGCGCTAGCGGACAACGACGCGAGAAGCCTGAAACCTTCCTTCCCAATAAGTCATCGAAACCAGGCGCCACTTGACTATGTGTGTTTTGATGTGCATTGTTTACTTTTACCCTTCGTCCTCCGCCCCGTCTCGAGAGCTAATTCACCCAAAAGTGTTGCGTTTCGACATGGCCAAAAATAAACCCCCAATAGACACCATCAGTCCGTCCAAATATGCGGAATTAATCGCCGCCGGATAGCTGACTCCGGGAAATTGATGGCCGATCGTCGTCGTCAGCGTCGCGCTAATGGGCGATGGCATTTCTCATGGTTAGGTTGGGCCTTCTGCGCGACCGACGGGCGGCGCTTATGCAAATTTCCTCTTAAATCAAAACAAATCGATGGAATTCGCTAATAAACCAATGGCTGCCCAAAAGTGCCACAATAATGCAGGGAGGAAAGGGGCGGTTGGCTGGAATTAACATTCGATCAGCTTGGTTTTTTTTTATCAATACCTAAAGATATATTGGCACTGAGCTTTACACTTCTTATGGCGGTACGTGCGATTCGCTTCGAACCGGAGTAAATCGTCATCGTAATCATAATAGGAAAAACATTAACCGAGCTCAAATTAAATATTACAATCAGCGTTTCTGTTTTCTCTCATACGTTTTTTTTCCGCTGAACGACCGGCGCTAACTCGTTAAAATACAGAGAAGTGGAATCGGACGCCAAAGCCACCCTCCCCGTTCGACTTCCCAGTGTGCACACAGTCGCTCCCTCCTCGGTCCTCGGGACGGCAGATTCGCCGCCGAGAATGCGCCGCCGTTGCCGCGAACGCAGATGCTGAATATAAAACAAGCAAATTGATTATTATTATTATTAATACCAGTAATTAAAACATTATCTGTATTTTGTAAAACAAACATATTCGCAGCTCGGTCGGTCTGGCGCTAGAGTGCTAATTGAGAGACCGCGCTCGATGGGAAATCAGCTCCCCAGTCCATCAGCAACTGAGTGTGTGAGTGTGTGAGAGTGAGAGAGGGGGAGAGTGAAATACGATTTGTTGCATTTACCCCATCCAAGTCATCCATGGCGACAAAGGGGGTGATTGTTGCATTTCGAACGAGTGCAATTATCGTTGGTCGGTGAACATGTCTCTCTGCGCTGATCGTAGAAATTAGCATCGAAAGAAAGTAGACGGTTCCAGGAAAAGCGATCGAAATCTGTGGGATGCACCATGGTACGAATGGACAAATTTCACGACAAAAATCGATAACTCGAAAACCATTAACTTGAGACAGATGATGTCTTAGGGAGATTTAATATATAAAATAAGATCTATCTTTAAGCTAGGGTTTTGAGTAGGGTGGTCCTTTTATGTTCATAATAATTTTTTTAATGATGATGTTGTTTTTGAGAAGGAAATAATTTCTCATCACCATGAGGCTCTAGGAGTAGACAGCATTTTTTTGCTAGAACAAAGTTGTGAAGAGAAAGTATTGATAGTTCCGTTAGCTCACGGCAGGCTGTGAAAATTGAATAGAAGTAGTTTTGACATTGAGCGGAGGGCATTGTGAGGTAGTATTCCGAAACAGGAAACACAGACTTTTGCCAAGCATCCCCATGCGGGGTATTACATTTTTTAATGATTTAGAGGGTTTTTGCTTCTATAGAATTGTAGATATTTTAATTTAATGAAACTTTGCTGAACAAATTTTACTTCTATCTCATCTACGTATCGTTTTATTTATATATTTAAATATTTATATTTATCTTGATATATTCACATTCAGCTAATTGCATGTGTTTATTTACATATGTTAATATCGTAATGGAAATATATAAATAATAACATGCATATTAAAATATATACCCTCTCCTCCGTTGGATTTTGTACCTGGACGCTGGTGGGCGGGCCTAATCTCATGTTAATGATGCATTGGAGATAGCTGATTTATGATAGATGTCGCTAGGTCATGTCATTGTATGCCCTCTACTCTAATGAACCATTCATGGGAGTGCCAAAGGTCCAGCCACACAAAGTAGTGATAATATCACACTCGCTTCTCTCTCTATTTAATAGCCGCGTCGTAGCACGCATGTATATAGGCACTAAAGTTTAGTGTGATATTGGCGGGTTGGGCCGCAAATCACTTAAAATTTAATCATAGATTGATTTATTCAATTTTGAAAACATTTAATATTCAATTTGAGGTGGAAGTTTGAACTGTGTCATAGAATTTCCAATGAAGTGGACTTCTAGACCGTGAGCAATAACTATTGTGGTTTTGTGGGATGCGGAGGGCCCGTTTAGGAACTCAGAGTATCGTATCACTGAGGTTTGTCATAGGTGTGTTTGTTCAGATTGAAAGAGGTGTGATACCGGCGGGCTTTGCCGCAATCTACGCTTAGACGAGGCTAGAAACATTTTGTAGACGCCTGACATCAGGTAGTTAGGAGGTGCAGTGTTCATTGGCGTGGCAATTCTTTCATTGTTGTTTATTCATTGATTGTCATTGCAATTCTAATTCTTATTCTAATATAAATTATAATTTAAATATGTGCGGTATACCACAGCCGACTTTCAAATTATAGCAAATCATAGAGAGAGGTTACTTTGATATAGCAACTTGCAGCGAAAAACAACATGAAATTTACAGTGGCATCTCAAATAGCCTGGTCACATTGGTATGAACTACAGGGAATGGCTCTCTCTATCTTTTCGGGATTTGCCATATATCATTGTAATGCAGAATTGTAAATTAACGATTTTATGATCATTTTCACTTTAAGAAAAAAACTATTTGAAAAAAAAATTCGAGCGCGTTAGTAGAACAATTGTGATGAAGAAACAAGGATAACTTCAATTTAACATTTCATTTGATCACTTTAAGAAATAAAAAGTAAAACATTAAAACCCTTTTTAAAAAAAAATCACTAGTAAACGCAAGCAAATTCCTTTAAATTCCACTGCAGAAAGCTTATCTTCTGACAGATAGGCCTATTTCGTCTGCGACTTACAGACTTCTTCAGTGTCAAGTGCTCGACTTATGATTTTCTTTTTGTAGCATTTTTCACCGGTCCAAAACGCCCTACCTTAAATACCTACCCTAACCTATCCTTGTTCCTTCCCATCGAGTTCATGTGGTCTGAATAGACTAGTTCGCCATTACCCTTCCTTCACCATCGGCTTTGGACTGACTTCATTGGCGTAACTACTGGGTGTGCCTAGGGGGCCAGGCCCCCCCCCCCCAGGATTTTTCCTTAATATATTTCTAATTTGAAATGTAACACAATACATAATCTCTCGAAATTGTTCGGTTTTTTTCCCAGTGCATGTTGTTTTTGTAGGTTGCTCACTTCAGAAATAGTTTGAATCAGTAACTATTTCTGAAGGAGTAAAGTGTGTATACCCTTTTCCCTCCTCTTTTCACTAATCCCACTGTACTGGATAGGATGTAACGTTTGTATATCGACCATAGTTAACGACAATTAGATCCATGAGATTTCAGATATATTAACATTACATCCACTTCGCTCAAGAGTTTGCGTCTGTTAAAAGTTGTTTTTTTTTTAAATTTTATTTGTGTTCAATAACTATTGAAATGATAAGCTGATATAAGCCTAAATGGTTAAATGTAGCTTAAAACCCAATAAATTATTGAGTTTGGATGATAAATATACTCATTCTCCGCATATCATAACTAGACATTATCTAGAAAAGATGGGCAAGACACCACCCTAGTAGCACACTTGTTGCCATTCGGTTGAGGTAACATAAATATGACTTGCTAAGTCATAATCACTTGGGCATAACTATAGGTGAACTCACTGTCCAAAGATGCAATTAAGTTAGAGATTTAGGAGTCATATAATATCATTTACAAAGCAAGTAATATGCTCATCAAAAAGTTTAGTTTTCATTTCAACGATCTTTACTGTATCACGTTGTATGTAACATATGTAAGACCCCTTCTTAATTACTGCAACTTGGTGTGGGATCCATATCAGAATACACATAAATACCGTATTAAATCAGTGCAGAAACAGTTTTTATTGTATGCTCTGCGTAAGTTTGGGTGGAACTCTCTTCGGTTACCTTTTTATGAATTTCGATGTATGGCCATTAAAATAGATGGTCTTGAAAAACGACGTGAGTTTGCTGTTCTATCATTTATAAACGATGTTATTGGGCAGTGAGTAAATGACGCAGAAATTTTAGAGTAGGTCGACTTCTACACTCCCACCCGTTACTTAAGAAGCAGAAATTTATTCTACATAAATAATCAATTGACTAGCTTTGCTCAAATTGAACCCATAAATAAGATGATGTACTGCTATAACGAATACTGCATCACAATTGATCTAACAATGAATAAAAACCAACTAAAAAAATATTTTTCTCACAATATCTGTAAGAATAGACCTAAGACAAAAATGTAAAACCGGTCTACTTATATGATTGATATTTAGTTTTAAACCGAAAGCATTTCCAGGAATTCATTTTCCAGAGGCCATTATCTAGAGGCCATTTTTCAAAGGCCATTTCCAAGAGACCACTTCGTTGAATCACTCATTTTCCAAATCGGATCTCTGTCCTCGTTTTTTTCGGAAAATGTATGCTTTCCTGAAATCATTTTCCAGGGGTCTTTTCCCAGAGGTCATTTCCCGGGAACCATTTCCCAGAAGCCATTTTCCGGAATGACTAACTTTTCAGAGCGGATATCTGTCCTTCTTTTTTCGGGAAATTTATTGTTTTCCGGGAACTATTTTTCTGATACTATTTTCCAGACCCCATTTCCAGGATTGAACAGTTTTCCAGAGTAGATCTTTGTCCATCTTGTTTTCAGGAAAGAATTACTTTTCTACAACCTAAGAAATGGAGCCCATTCAAGAGACGCCTCTTTCTGAGTTGATCTTTGTCCTTATTTTTTTCGGGAAATTATTGCTTTCCGGAATTTTTCACATGCTATTCCCCAAAGTCCATTTTCAAGAGATAATTTCCTAGAGATAATTTCCCAGAAGCCATTTCCCAAAGGCCATTTTTCAGACGCCATTTCTAGGAATATATATTTTTTTAGGGAGATGATTGCATTTCAGAATGCATTTCACAAAGCCTTAATTTGATTGCCCAGTCAGGGAGACAGTCACCTTACACCTGCCCTCTCCCTGACTACGCCTATGAAACTAGATATCGTTCTGAGTACAAGAGTTCACCAGATCAAAATCGAAATTAGAACGCAGAGGGTCCACTTAGGAATTCACTAGCAGGCATGCGCACAAAACTAGTATATCGCGGTTTTTTGTAAAAAGTTGATTTATTAGTTCCATTTACTTGTTTTTTACGCTTAGTAGGTATTTGAAAAATAATTCCTTGCTTATTTTTATTTCTATTAATATTAAAACCTCAAGACTCATAACAAAAATAATAGCTACAGTAAAACTTAGAGCCTGATAAGTTGAAACTTAAGATTTGAAACACTTTTAACTTTAATTTTGTTATACAAGAAGGTTTTACAATAATGAGTTGTTTTTATAGGCGCATTCAAGAATTAACGATATTAATTTCTCTTGTACGAAAAATTTAGCAGAGTATAGATTTCCCAGATTGATTAGAAATTACGAAGCTAACGAATGTCCATAAGCAAAATATGGAGATAGAAGTATATTCATTAACGATAATATTTTCAAAAATGTAAAAAGCCTTACTTCTAGCTAACATACGCCACATTAAAGCAAATCAATGGTTGCAGTGGCAATATCTCTCCAACAAGAAAAAAGAAGAAGAAGGTAACATATAATCAGGTAAATTCCTGAAATCCTAGATGTATTAGGGTTGGCTTCAGTACCACTAGTTGTCGACATAGACTGCATAATGGGCCTGTGTGTCATTCCCAAAAGGCAATTGGTATTATTGAACTATCCACAACACAGTATTGATGAAATGCATATAGTAACTATAAATTAGAAGAAAAATTAGTAATCTCCATTTAATTCCAACTACCTTTGCTTATCTTCGACAGATACGCGTATTTCGTCTACAATGTGCAGACTTCTTCAGTGTCTCGTACTAATAACTCGACTGCATATAGTAATTAAAGAGTCATTCCTAGAGGAGACTTCTGCACTGCCAACATAGACAGTATTCTGAACTTCGTTTCAAGGAAGTGTTCGAAATAATTATGTCATAGTCTACTTAGACATTTTGAATTATAAATTGATTCAAAGTAGTTGGGTGCAATAATGCAGGGAAGGGTACTATGACATGAGAAATTCTACATCTTTTATATGAGGACAAAATATCTAATACTTCGAAAGGTCCTCAAGGGGTCGACGTATGCTAGTGTGACCCTGGTATTCGTCCTAGTAATGGGGAATATTCAAGGGTTAAGGGTCCAGCCTTGACAAACAAGCTGCCATGCAACTCTATCCAAGAATACAAATTTTATGTATTTTAATTGACTGAATTTGGTGATAGCGCCAAATTTTCCGAAGTTCTGAGATTTAGTAATTTCCTCGACTTTTGTAAAATATTATTCATTAATATAGGGAGAAACCTTGCCGTACTCGAGGCTTATGGTTGTTGAAAATTTTGTTAACCTGTTAAAACTAATATTTAACTATTCTTTTCTACAAATATTTTAATTTATCGATCATAGTGATGCTGCAATTCAGGACCCGTTGAAAAAATATTTTTAATTTTCTTAAAATCAAACCATATGAACAAATATCGAAGGTAAATATCTGATATATACTGCTTGTAAAAACAGTGTGTTCCTCATTTACTTAAAAGAGACAGAGTTCCGATAACTTTTTAAACGCTTCTCAGTATTTCCTTGGAAATTTTTATAAAAATTCCCTTCACATTTCTTATAACATTTGTGTAACATTTATTCTTAAAATTCCTTTAAAGGATTTGATTCTCAATCAAAAGGTTCTGTTTTGGCATTATTGGACTTGACTATTTTGGGTTATTGGTGGCGAAAATATTAAATACATCTGCAGTTTTTCATACAAAATTGTCATATTTGATATTGTCTACATCGGCACTCAGAGGATCGATTGAGCTGAAATTTCGACAGTAGCTCAGAAATAACCTGAATTTTAAACTGTGTTGAGTTTTTAAATTTTAAAACCATGTTTACAAAATAACATCTTATCCACCAACTTAGACAATTTCAAAAACATTTATTTTCTCTTACAAAATATAAAAATTTCATAAGAATTAATAATTTTTCCGAAGAAACCATTCTTGTAGAAAATTTTAATTTTGAAGTATTATAAAATTAATAATTAATAATTTTAAAATTAATTAATAATCTGACGATATTTTGAAGACTTTACTTGGAAATTTATAAACTGAACACAGCTCAAAACGGTAGATGTATTTGTTGTTTTCGCCTTTACTGTAGTTGTTTACATTCTTTTGCCATACCTCAAACAATTTTCGGAAAATTTCTATAGAATTTCGATGCTCAATTCTTAAGTTCTTAAGTTCAACCTTAAACCCATGGATGTTTCTTTTGAACTGCCTCGGAATTTTCGGATGTTTCTTTTGAGCTGCCTCGGAACCCTCGGAATTTTCCTTAAAAATGTTTAAACTCTCTTTGAAAATTTAGCTCGATACAACTTATAAATTTTCGGAATTGTGAAGGAATCAGTATCACCCGACATAATTTTCAAGATATTTAAAACGCTTAATCCGAACCAATCCAAATTTTGACATAAATTTGAAATGTTTTTTCTCGTTTTAAGATGTTTGAGTTAAAACTTGACTCTATATAGATTCAGGTCTATTCTCCGCCTCGGATGAGTTGAGACGCCTAAAGAGAATCGAATAAGGTTACCTCATATAATAATACGAGGTATATATTCACCATACTCGGTTCTTTTAAATCAGCTCGACTCACCGAGGCGTAGAATAGTCCGAATTTTTCGATTAAACCTGTTCTGATTCATCAATAAAAATAACCTGTCCCAAACAATTACGCTACTTTCATCGCTCTTTTCATTATTCCAATAAACGAAAAAAAATCTTTCAGCCAGGCCCCCTCCAGGCCCCTCCCAGACTAATTGTCTAGCTCCGCCAATGACTGACTTGCGCTCTTATTGCCCCACCAAATGCTGCAAAATGAAAGAATTTCCTATAAATTTACTATGGCTCATCTTATTGAAAATGGTTGCTTACTTTGTTTAGTGTAATTTATACATTTGATGCCCTTTCTGCAAAATCTAATTCCATTGTTAGTTGGAATCTGTTAGACTATGGTCTGATTCATAAATGGACAAAACATTCGAATTCACAAAACATTCGAATGTCTTGTATTATGTTATAATACACTAAAATGGTTCATAAAGTCCAAATAAAATTTCCGCTAGACTGTCTTGCAGTATCCTACAGCAATTTCGAAATTTGAAAGTTTCCAACTCTTTCCATACTATTGAGCACCCGAAAACAGCAATCAGGCTGAATAGAAGATCTATGACCATTTCTCGGAAGCTCCGGACAAGGCTGTGAAAAATAATCGCTTTAATGCACATTACACGTTGAAATATTGTACTAACTGTAAAGAGCTTCAGAGTTTGCGATCAAATATTCAGGCCGAATGCAGTATTTTAGCCTGTAATAAATAGGATGTTGCGCACAGATCTCTGACAAACTTACGTTAAACAAAAGCATAAATATTGCGTTACCGTTCTTCATAGAAGTTCAATCTTTCACTCGGAATTTGTCGGCCCAATCAGTGCACACAAATGACGCATCGTAAACACTTAACTCCTCATGTCAAAACCAACTCAATTTGCCAAAAGGCCTTTGGTAACAACGAACACTTCCGAGAATAGCTTCCCGTCGCTTGCAGGCGACGATAAGTTTACTACGAAAGTAGTTTAAAATTTCGCACTAATCTCTGATTAGAGCGCCCTCTGATAAGACATAAACCTCAATTCCGCTCAATCAGATTCAATTTGATAGCTCACCGGGGCCCGGATTCCGTTGAACTCTCATTCATTCCAATGTGTCTTCAGCATACCGACCCGGGTGACGTCTTTCGTCTGATGTGTGACATTTGTCGTTCGATCGGCCGCGATCTTTGCTGATGGATAAGTAGGCACGTGTGCGCAACACCCCGCTCTCCCTCCCTCTCTCACTCCAGCTCTATTTTGACAAGCGATTACGCCCGCGTCCGTCGTGTCCATTTCCCGGTGATTGAACCGAGTGACGTCACTGGGATTGTGTGTCAACTTTGTTTGTCAACCCCGCTCGTTGGATTTGCATAGCAAGACACATGCCAGCAATCCAGCGTGCATCCAACCGAGTACAGCCGCATCCAAACACCGATAGTGGCGGCGGCGGCGGTGGTGGCAGCGGCTTGTTTTAATGGGATTACTGTTTAATATTATCAGTCAACAATGTAATAACAAAAACGGTAAACAGCCATACAGGCACAGGAACGTTGCACACCGAAACGATCCCCGTGCATCCGATTCGATCCGGTTTCGATCGATCATGGTTCGGTTGTCTAATGTAGTGTGTTTATCGCTGATGCGCATCGCTCGTAGTAAATCAGCGAAACTGGCGTAACTTCCCAAGAGTTATATACTATTGATGATTCATTCCTGCATTATATTGCATGAAGGCGTTACTTGCGTTACTTGCGAATGAAGTTTTCATTTAGTGACACAAAGTAGTCGGCATGATGTGTGGTCAAATTAATGGAAAATTACCGTTCTAAGCTGTATGGGATATTGTTTGAATTACACTGAAACATAACCTTAAAAATTTCAGAAAAATATGGAAAATACCACCTGAAGTACAGATTACTGAATTTAACTTAAATTCCATGATCTAAGTGCTCATAATGAGAATTCTTTGACTCTTTTTTCGCAACAGAGATCAATTCGGTGAAATGGCCCGAACATAATTCGAGCGCAGAATAGCGCAATGTTTGTCCATTTCCCGTATTCCATCTCGGACAAACGGTTCAGAGCGAACGCCTGAAAAGGATGGGGTAGGCGATGGATGACGCCGCAAGAGGTCGAACGATTTGCAAACACTAATGAAAATTGGCGCCATCATTATCGTTTCGCTCATAATTCCACTCCCGATGGAACGATCGCCGACGATTTATATTCCTCCAATACGCGCTGTCCACCCATACTTCTAACGATTTGTTTTCGCTCGTATCGGCTTTCGTGTCCGGCAGCTTGCCGTTGCTGGACATTATTAACTGCGATTGGGGCTTGACGGGTTGTCTTTATTGGTAAATCACCGGTTCGGAGAAGCTAGCTCAGAACGACAACTGCAACGACGACGATAATGATGATGGAAGAGCTTTTTTACCCACCGATCGTTATCGATCAAGTTGAATTAATGCGTTATTCTGCCTCTAATGAAGACGTTTTATTTTAATATGCAATCTTCGAGATGAAATGTTGCTTGGTGAACCGACAAGTGGTGTTAATTTGGATTCTATTGTTCTAATCTTAACTTGCAGATCTCGGAGTGTACGGCGAAGGGTGGCGAATGTGACGAGAGCAAAGGTCGTCCGGTGTGCGGCACTGACAATCAAACCTACCCGACTCGGTGCCATCTGATCCGAGCGCAGTGCAGTGGACACCAGGTTAGCCTGAAACATCGGGGGACTTGTAAAGGTGAGTGTGGTTGGTTTTTACCAATGTTAATATTTACGTCTCAAATTTGCATCTGGGCGTGGTTTCGGACAGAGCCGGAGTATTTGGATCTACAAGTCTCTGAAAAGGCTCTATTATTAAGGTCTAATGCCTCTTCTTTTTTTTTTTGACACAATGGTATCTATGGTCTCTCTCTAATTTAATTTTGAATTGGTTTTTGGTATTTGGTAGCTGACAGTTGGCTGCCAGGAAGGTGATGGACAAGATGCTGCCTATTTTTCATGCAATACTAAGGGCATCTTCAACGGTGGTCCAAATCGTGATTTGGATTTGTTTTTTAGACCATACGCAAAAACATTGCTGCACATGTTTTGATCTATACTTGCGGCAACTTGAAACATAAAAATACGGTTCCTAAACACTACGCGCTACTTGATAATACCTACTAATTTCATAAATTTTAGCTTTTACTTTTTTTTTAAACCGTGCGTATCTTTGTTGGTACTCTGTTACTGAACAGAAGTAGTGTAATTGCACAGAGAACCACAGAGATGGAGCTTGGGAGTAGCTTTTACATCTTCAATGCAAGGATGCCAGGTAGTTTTTCAAAATGTCTGTGAAGAAAATTTAAAAATGTCTGTATTTGTCTGCATTGAGGATTTTGTCAATAATATACGTGAGGATTGTAGCTGAAGGAAGTATTTTATTTTAGAGCAAGGTGAGGAATGCTTATCACGCAAAAATAAAGTAAACTCATACTTCCTAATACATTGGTTTCGAGAGCCTTTTCCATTTACTTCTTCTGTTTTTCAACTTCTCGTTTTCTGAAGAATTTCTTATTTTTCAAGGAGGGAAGGAGTAAAGGAGTTCTTATTTCGAAGCAATTAACGTATGCATTAAAAAAATTGACTGATTTTAGCAGTTCTGCATGCGAATACGCTGCAACCAGGTGGTGAATCCATCGGTGAATCGCCTATCGTACACAGATAGAAAGAAACATTTAATTTTCTGCGTTATCTAATGCACATAAATGGAATGCTAGACTGAATCTAGTTTGTTGTATCAAAGATTGCAAACATTGTTGTATGGCACATGAAAGATTGCAAACAATTTCGTTGTTTACCCTTCTTTTCGCTTGGAATTAAACGACGGGAAATTTAACGCGCTTGATGAACTTCATAATGGATGGCGAGACTTACTTGGCGCTGGACCGCAACGCCTGGCAGGAGACCGGATTCTTGACGCCCCCATCAAGGAGGTAGGCGTTGACATCAAATGCATCTTCCATTCCAAGCTTCCGAAGAAGGCCTTTTGTGGCTGACGATCAGCGAGAATAGAATGGCCAAGCTGCTTCTCTTTCCATCGTGGCTAGCGGCGAACAAGGAGATATACAGTACGAACAGTGCCTACCCGAAGTTGTCACTTTCTTCAAGAAGCATCACACGAAAAAGAATGTGGTGTTTTGGATGGACTTTTCCCGCCCCGCTGCGACAGATAGAAAATGTAGGATCTGCTCAAATAATTTGGTGGCTAAAAGGAGAAGCCAAGGCCAATTAAGGGCTCCCAAAATCCATCTTTTTATCGGCCATGGCTTAGGTTTCGGTCAACTGCTCTACGGTCACACGACACACCGTCAAAACGTGTTTGTAGAAAACTCAAGAAACGGTAGGATTTAAGGAAACTTTGTTGCATTGAACTATTTTTTGTAGTTTTTTTTTGCATCACCATTCGAAATAAGAAAATTTTTAATGCATACGTTAGTTGATTTTTTTTAAGTACTGGAGTTTGTTAAATTTATCTAATATACTTAAGTCTCCAAATGCTTTTAGATTTAAATTCTCAGAACGGTATCGAAGACCTCGTCGAAGACTTCTTAAAAGTTTTTTTTTTTAATTTTTGATATAGTTATCTGAACTTTTCCCAAGTTTGACTTTTATTTTTTTAAAGTTTTTTTTCGCATTATATAGCAATTTAAGAAAAATAATATATTCAATTATTTAATTTTGGTATTTATTCCTAGAATTTAATAAATTATTAAAAAAAACAGGGCAAACTTGTCAACAGATGTCAAAAGGCACATTGAAAGGCATTCAAAATCCTCATTCACAAGAAAATATTCTAAAGTATGACTTCAAGAAAAATTGCTTCAATGCTTATAGAAATTCAACATGTTTTAAACTTCTGCTTTTTTCAAATAATATGGAACTTCTGATAAATTACGCCAATGTTTTAAGATTTCAACAAAAGTTTTCTTCTAAATTACTCTATTTTCCAAGTAAGTTTAAATAATAAGGAGTTCTTATTGAACTTATAACTTATTGAATAATATTGAATCCACGACATTCCATACAAAATCCGATCTTCTTGATTATCTGATAAGTTACCAAAATTTTAATTTCCAGTATGATAAATTGTTGTTAATTTGTTGTTTTTTTTTGTTTTACATAAACTTTCTGTGTAGTTTTTTTTTACCAGGAATATAATCCTAAGAAGTTTAAAAAAAAAGTTATTCAAATTTATAGATACTTCTGCAAATCTTCATTGATTTTTTTTCCAATGTTTGGCGCGTTAATTTTTTCAAGTATTTCTTGAAATCTTCCCTGAATATCGAATGAACCTATCAAAAAGCCTGAGCATTCATAATAAACTTCCAATCCAATCACACAGAACAAGACAGCTTTATAGGAAAAATAATTGTTTGAGAATCATTTTGGATATCAATGTCTGTAGAAATCTGTGATCTCAATATCTGTATAATGCTGCATGAGGTCTGTATGAATGATCAAATGTCTGTATAAATACAGACATGTCTGTATACCTGGCATCCCTGCTTCAATGTACAAGTTCACTAGTCCATTCTATTTACAGATCAGTACCGGCGCCGGCCACGTCCTCACGTTTTTTGGGGAGGGGGAAAGGATGATTAATTAGACGTTAGACAATCGTTGGTTAGAGACCGTGTTTACCTCTGCGTCTCCACAATTGTCAAGGGAAGGATAGATTTGTGTTAGTGAGGTAGGTTATTTATTGATCATGGATTCACTGTGGTAAGTGATGCGATCAATGAAAGCGCAGTGGACTGCTTTTTATTTTAAATCTAGTGGGGATAGAAAAAGGCAAGTGACAAATGACAAGGAAGGGGGCGGGCCTGGGATTGAACTCCCGACCATCTACTCAGTAAGCAGAACGGGAAACCAAGGAGCTACCCAGACACGTCTAAGTAAAATTTCAGCTTTTACTAAACAAAAACTCAACTTTAATGAAAAGTAGTGAACAACCGGTTTTAGGTCTGTATCCGCATGACCGGACAACTCAAAACATGAATAAAACATAAATTTCGTTTTATATTTCCGTCGTAGTTGTATATTTCAGATTCATGGGATGTGTTTTAACAATTCGTGAAGACAAAACATAGTTATTCGTAGCCGTCTTTGTCCAAATTTGCTGGAAGTGTTTAATGCCTTTGATTCTTTGCGTCTTTTCAGAAAGCTTCCGCTTCATCAGAGCCCAATATCTCTTTGATTGGTCGTAGCTCTGGGCAATTTGGCGGGTTTGAGGTTTTTGGTAAAATGTTCACTTGATGTGCTTGGTACCACTCTATCACAGTTTTAGCATAGTGGAATGATGCCAAATAGGGGCAGAACAAAGCTTTTCTTTGTGACTTTTGATGAAGGGTAGCAATCGCTTCTGCAGACACTCTTTCTGATAGATAGTGACGAAAGTGACGATTTACTTTTTTTGCCACACGTGCAAATTGCTTGCCACACAAGGTATTTTTTTGGGAAATTTCAATGCCTTCTTCGTTCTGAAATGTTCAACTGTTTTCTGGCTATAGCAGAATAAAAAACCAGCCCTAGAAGCTGCTTGAAATCCTCCAGGACATAAGTTTCATCGGCCATAACAACGCATGAAAACATCGTCAAATATTCGCAGTTCAACGAGCCCGTGAGTTTGCTGCCAAGTTCTGTTTGTCGTTGCGATTTGGAACTGTTTTTACTTTATACGACTTAAGTCTCAAACGTTGTTTTGATTTTTGTACAAAACCAGGCGACATCCCTATTTTACGAGCCACCGTTCGAATGGAGAGATTTGGGTTTTTCGTTAATATCCTTTTCACCTTTCGGTTCATGACAGGATCAGCGCGTCCAATGTTTTTGTCACTTCTCGGTTTCCTCTCCACGGTCAAACGTTCCGAAAATGATTTGAGCAGTGAACAGTGAATTTAGGTGAATCCAATGTTTTTGCAAGGTCCCGTATTGACAAGTCAGGATTTGCCGTACGCCCGTACAAAATTCGCTCGGGCACTTGTTTTTCTTTCGTCGCCATCTTGAATACTAAACATAAAATGTAAACATCAATCATAGTTTTTTTCATCATAGACTCTTAGCTATACCACAGTGGAATTTTTCATTCCTACGTACGATATTTCAAAAGTTACAATGATTTGAAGGTGTCCGGATTAATGTGGATACAGACCTTATGTATGGATTGGTCAT
Source organism: Aedes japonicus (assembly GCA_034211315.2). NCBI lineage: Eukaryota > Metazoa > Arthropoda > Insecta > Diptera > Culicidae > Aedes > Aedes japonicus. Next base: position 23,729 of record JASCZW010007283.1, read on the forward strand.
GATAAGCACTCGCAAATGGGTCGTACAGTTACATTTTAGAGAAGCCTGTTATATAGAAACTTGCGGCATGTTTACTAGGGATCGGGATATTCAAGCTTATCTTCTCGGGGAGAAGATTCATTTTACTATGGCAGTTTTGATAAGCTTCCGGGGGAAAATCGATGATATCTTGAAGATATATTCAATTCGTATTTTTCGAAGGAAAAGTTTGATAGTTCTTTATTTATGCAGGAATCATTTTTAAATATTATATTACTCAACTGCATATTCTACAGCTTTTAGATAATGCACTTCTCGGCAGTTACATGACTTGGTCAGAACTTATATAAGCTTCCAGAAACTGAACAAACTTTTCAAAAAATATTTACTGAATTACTATGAACTTCGGATATTTGAGGGTTAGGTGGAAATATAATGAACTTGAAAGAAGTTGATAAAGCTTCTCGGACGTTGAATAAACTTTTTGGATGGCTCAAATTATTTGGCTCACTTCATAATAATGCGAATAGTGATCCACTGTTATCAGCAACTTTTGTTTGACGCCTTGTAGCTCACAAAAGAAGACATCCATAGAGACCAACTGAAATGGATGAACCAGTATTTGATGGTTCTGCATGGGAGGATTCTGTTGAGATGACGAAAACTTTGCACAGACGACACCGTTCTTCACGCATTCCTTTGTCTGAGCAGACATTCATGGCCAAAAGATATTCGTCCTGGCCAGCCTAAATCCCATTATGGCCATTATCCCATCAATTTTCTTGAGGGGCAAATTGAGCATGTGCTGTAAACGGCGAGGCGCCGACAATAGTGGCTTTTGAAACATGTTCAGGAGTTCAAGAAGATCGTCGTTTTTGGATTGCTGATCACCAACTGGTCAAATCTTACACAAGCGAATAAAATGGCAAGAAGTTCCTTTTCTATCTGTGCGTAATTTTTCTCGATGGCTGTCAGTGTCCTTGAGGCGTATCCAAGAAACCCGTTGTTCTGGAAGACGGCAACGCCCAGACCGATGCTACTAGCATCACACTCGATGGTAAGTGGTTGATTCACATCGTATTGACAATGACTTCATATTAGCTACCAACGTCTTCACCTGAATAAACTCCTTCTCTGCTGCCTATCTCCTCGGAACCGACTCCAAAATCAGCTTTCGAAGGCACTAAGTTTCTTATGAATCGACCAAGATAGGTGACCATTCCCACGAATCGGTGTACCTCCTTGCGGTTTATTGACCGCGGAAACTTCCGGATCGCTGCTATCTTCGAGTCATCAGCTTGCAGTCCTTGGTCCGTGAGCACGTGGGCATAGAATTTCACCGACTTTTCACACAACTTCAGCTTCGATCGATTAAGTTTCACATGATGTTGATCAAGTTGGCACAGCAGTTTCTCCAAGAACTCGTTGTGAGTTTGGAGCGTTTCTTCCATGGGTGATATGCCCACACCGAGCACAAGACTTTCTCCAGCAATACATTCGACACCCTTAAGGTTTTGAATTACCTCCTGCACTTAAGCTGGAAGACTTCCGGTGCTGGTGCCACCCACCGATAGCAACCGGAAGGCGTCCAAAAAGTGGTCAACTTGCTACTAGGCTCGTCGAGGATCTCGTGCCAGAAGCCCTTCTTTGCATTCACGGTGGTTTACACTTTTGCCTTCCCCAGCTCCGGTAGAATCTCATCCAGAGTCACGAATTGTAGGTTTGGTCTCTTCAATGCCTTGTTTAGGAAGACCGGGTCTAGGCATATGCGGACGCCTAAATCTGGGCCGCCACGTTGAACTATAACAATATTACTCACCCAGTCAGTATGTGATGTTTCCTTGATGATGATTGCATGCTTCTCAAGATTCTCCTTTTAGCTGCCTTCGCTTCACGATGGGTACTCTACGTGGGGGCTGAATCGATGGTGTGATGTTATAGTCGATCTCCAACTTTACTTTTCCTGGAAGCTCTCCATAGCCCTCGAACAAATCGCTTTGCTTGTCCACAATCAGCTGTGCCTTCACTCGGTGAACGTTGAGTAAATTCTTGAGTTTTGATCCAGATGAAGTGCTAGGAAAGTTCGGTCCACCAAAAGAAACAGCATTGCAGAATTTGATTAGTCCGAGGGCTCTTGACGCATTCGCCGATAGCAGCAACCGGTCATCGACATTCACTTCATGCAAAACAAGCACAATGGTTCATGGCACTCTTACTTGGCCCAAAACCTCTATGGGATTGCCGCCGAAACTCTGCAATCGAAATTTCAATGGAAGTAGCTGTGACTCCTGCACTCCAGATAGCTTCAGTAGACATCTGTGGCCAATCAGGCTAGTGTTGGCTCCCGTGTTGACCTCGCAAAGTACGTTTTCTCTTTTTTCTCGATTATGATGTTCCTCTTCACTCGCACTTTCGCTTTAGACTGATTCCACGCCAAATCGGTCGGTCACCAAACTCAACTATCTTCGATTTTGATGAAACTTGGTACACGTCTTCGGTATGTTGAAAAAAAAATCCACTGGTGTTAAGATTATTTGGATTCAAGAGTAACTTTTGAGATGGGTGTATGTTTTTTTCCAACATTTTACTTGAAAAATCGTAGTTCAAAAACCATTACATTTAGAGAAAAACTTTATATGGGGAGTTGTAGAGAACTAAAAAGGCTTTGTAAAAAAATGTACACTGAAAAAATAAAATAATTTCATAAAGAAAAATCGAAAATAAATACTAAAAATCAAATATAAAAAAAACATATTTTTAATATTTTTCAAATTTGTTTTGTGGAAATTTGAGAAAAAAGACACGTTTTGAAAAAAACTCTAGGATGGACGCTCTTATAATAAAAAAGTTTTCCGAAGAGCGAACTTTGGTGCATATTTCAAATTTTGGTTATTCATTATTATAAATGAAAATTAATTATACAATATGATTTTGGAGATCATTAAAAACAATAATGATAATAATGATAAATCACCTGAACGCAACCGTTCTCGAGATTTTTCGGATTTTTATTTCAATAGAATGAAAAAACCTCAGAAAATTCGCTCTTTTCTTAAGTTAATCGAGATTTCCACCAGAAATGATAAATTTTCCAAGATCTTCATATTATAACGTTCACATTACTCTAATGTCCTCTTTTTCTTTTGATATCAGGATGATAAGAAGACTCATTTGAAAAGAACAAGATAAATAGCACTATTGTTTTAATATTGCAATCAATATATTTATAATTGTTTTATGGCTGTATCGGTCGGGCCGCTCAGAGAATGAAGGGAGCGAATTTGCTAAAGCGATGAAAGTAACAGCGAGATAGATGTCGCAGGGGCGACAAGTGTGAAATGGACAGATGATGAAATTATGCGGAGGGTCATATAGAAGAAGCATATTAATCGAACTGCTGACTATTTTGCCAAGCTCCAACGATGTTAGAGGTCGGGTGTAGTGTGTGAAAACTACACTCCGAACAGTTCGGTGATGTAGCGATGAAAGTAACACATATTGTTTAAGGTAGGTAGACAAATAGCAGCTATAACGTATGTCAGGTATATCTTCTCATAAAAAACAGCTAATGTACGCTGCCTGTAAACTACCAGAGATGTTTTATACCTGCATTTCCAAAGGTACCACAGCCAATATATATGCTCATACATAGTCGCATTCATCAGTAAAATCTATCTGAGTGAACTGAAAATGGAGTTTAACATGAAGAAGTGTTGTATGCCGTTTCCCACTAAACGGTGCTCAAAAAACCTTCGTAAATTAACCGAACAAAATGTCAAAAAACTCAAGTTTATGGGCAAAACACATTTGGACACTTCTTTGATGATTTGTGATAATTGTCGTTTGCATTTAAATAGAACGGAACAATCCCATGCTGCAATTTCGGAGCCTAGTGAGAAACCATCAATTACTAACATTATGGATCCACAACCATCTACATCACGGCAAGTAGACTTGTATGGTCTCGAGGAAACGCCATCGGCAATATCATTAATGTCAGTGCCATCTGATAGCAGTGTGCAAGATTATTCAAGGCGCCATAATATTGAGCTATTTAACAAGGGCGTAGCTGGAATCAACGTTTCGCCAATATCGGCTAAAAAGTTCCTGAACGTAAATTATGCCCGCAAAAGTTCAAAGATGTTTCAAACGGCATTCGGACACACATATTTGGGGATCAAGCGGAGGAGGATGACCTGGAACAATTGAAAGTGAAAGCAGCCGAATATGACGAAATAATCGCGCAGCTAAAGGACCGGTATGCTGATCCAGAAACTTCGAGGGACGATCAAGTAAGGATACTTTCGGTTTTACCACAATCTTGGACAAATCAAAGAGTAATGGCAGAATTTGGAATAACAAACAAGTACATCGTATCACAAGCTAAATTCCTTGCAAAGCACGAAGGTGTTTTAGCTGCTCCTAACGAAAGCTGGGACACGGTCTGAACCCGGAAATAAAAAACCAAATTTTGCAATTTTACGACAGTGATGAGATTACACGAGCAACCCCTGGTATGAACGACTACGTTTCAGTGAGGAGTGAAGGTAAGAGGGTTCATATTCAAAAGCGCCTTTTAGTTTGTTCATTAAGAGAAGCTTTCATTAAATTTCAAGAGATGCATCAAAATGCTGTTGGGTTTAGCTCTTTTGCAGCACTAAGACCAAAGCATTGCAAATTACTTGGCAGCACAGGTTCTCATAACATTTGTGTTTGCACCATTCATGAGAACATTAACTTGATGCTTCATGGTCTTAGAAAATATTCATTCGAGAATGATTATAAATTGTGTTTTGAAGAAATATTATGTAGCTCATCAACTAGAACTAAAAAATGTTACCTCCGTGAATGCGAACGATGTCCAGGCTTTTCAGATTTTGAGAGTAGTTTAACAGACTAATTAGAAAAACGTGGTTTAGTTGAAATATCTTTTGAGCAATGGATTTCAACTGATAGATGTAGTTTAGAGACACTTGTTAAACCAATTGATGAATTTATTGCTTATTTTTGTGAAAAGTTGGAACAATTAGTATCCCACGATTTTGTCAAATCTCAGCAGTCTAGTTTCTTGAGAGATTATAAAAGTTGTCTTAAAGACGGCGAAGTAATAATAATTTGTGATTTTTCTGAAAATTATTCATTTGTTTTTCAAGATGCTGTTCAAAGTAGTTATTGGAGTAATGAGCAAGCCACTATTCACCCTTTTGTCATTTATTACACGGAATCTGGAATACTTAAAATATCAGTTTCATGTTATCTCAGAAGTGTTGAAACATGATACGATTGCGGTGCAGGTGTTTATTTCAAAAATAATAAGCTTTTTGCAAACAAAAATTAAAGTAAAGAAAGCTACGTTTATGTCTGACGGGGCAGCATCCCAATATAAAAATAGGAAGAACTTTGCAAGCCTTTGTAAGTTTAAAAGAAATACAATATTGATGCTGAATGGCATTTTTCGCAACATCCCACGGTAAGGGACCTTGCGATGCAATTGGTGGTACATTAAAACGAATGGCAAGATATGCAAGCCTTGCTGTACAACATGAACACCCTATAAAAAGTGCATTAGAGTTATTCGAATGGGCGAACCAAAAAAGTGATGATTGTTTAACAAAAATGTCGTTTTGTTATGTATCACATGAAGAGTATGAAAGTAGCAGAATGGAATGAAATTTACCGACAGACTAAAACGATTGCAGGTACACAAAAGTACCACTCATTCGTTCCAATTTCAGAAAACGAAGTTTTTGTAAAACTGTTTTCGAATGACGAAGAAGGCAGGATTCATAATATATATAAAAGCAATCAATAGTTTATATAATGTTTATGTAATATTATCAATGACCGAGACTAATAAATGGTATATATAAATATAAATCCAACCATAATTCATTATTTTTGTCTTATAACTTTAAGTGAAGCTTTTTCAATCGACGAGCTGTTAAGAGTAAGTAAGAGGCACATACATGTGTTTTAAAAAGGCTAAAAACACAAGAGAAACAATCGTTAGCTATTGTTGTTTTAATATCACGAGTAATTTATGAAAAAAGCGTATTTTTTGAGGTTTTGAAATTTTATTGAAAGAAAATCAGAAATATCTTGAAAACGGTTGCGTTTACGTGGTTTATCGTTATCATCATTATTGTTTGTAATGATGTCCAAAACCATATTGTAACATCAAAATTTATTTATAAGAATGAATAACCAAAATTTGAAATATACACCAAAGTTCGCTATTTGAAAAACTTTTTTATTATAAGAGCGTCCATCCTAGAGTTTTTTTTTTAAAACGTGTCTTTTTTCCTCAAATTTCCATACAACAAATTAAAAAAATATTAAAAATATGTTTTTTAGATATTTTATTTTTAGTAATTATTTTTGATTTTTCTTGATGAAAAAAAAAATTTTTTTTCTGTGTATATTTTTTAAGAAAGGCTTTTAGTTCCCTACAATTCCCTTATATAAAGTTTTTCTCTAAATGTAATGGTTTTTGAACTACGATTTTTCAAGTAAAATGTTGGAAAAAACACATACGCCCATCTCAAAAGTTACTCTTGAACCCAAATTATCTTAACACCAGTGGAATTTTTTTTTTCCAAACGTACCGAACTCATGTGCCAAGTTTCATCCAAATCAATGATGATCGGGTATGATTTTTGGGATTTCCGGCACATTCTGGATGGCATCCCTCTTTAATAGCTTCTAGCGCCGCTATCAGATCTGCTAGCTGCTGGTCGTTCAACTTGAAGTAATACTTTTTTCTGGCTGGCTCACCAATAACCGATAGAAGTACACTCACTTTTCTTGCGTTATCTGCAGCTTGCCACTCTTCCATTCTAATTGCACTTTCGTAGTTTCTCCAAAAACTCAAAGTTTTCGGCCATATCCCACCGATAGCGGTGACGGTTGAGGCACTCGTACACTGCTGGCTGGGCTGGTTGCTGTTGTTGCCCCTTTGACATAGTAGTCAATAACTGTGAGAAAAACTTCGACTGCTGTTCCATAAACAGCTGGAATTGTTCCGGATCCATATCGATGAGGATGAGAACAATGACTGTACGATCGCAAAATTTTTCGGCCGATTCAAAATGGCCGTCGATGCTACTCTATTCGTCCGCGCGCGATTTTCTTACAGATCACTCGAAAAAACTACGAATTCCGCGATTTCACTCCATGACGCTGGAAAAAAAATTAGAAGCACACGATTGCTTCTAGCACCATGTAATATTCAGTCTTCAGATATCAGATATTTATTACAGTCAATAACTTCTATTTTCATCTTCTCTTCAAACGTACGAAAGAGCTACAAGAGGTGCACATATTGCAACAGGGCGATATCTTTTTGCACTGGTAGGGTCTTTTCATGGATTGGAATAACTTTAGCTAACTTCCAACGAGACGGGAAGTACGCCAGCTCCAAGCTTTTTTTGAAGATCGCAGTCAGGTGGACAAAAGAAAGGCAATGCTTAAGTTTTTCAACTCAAGGTTGAGTACTTCAACCTGCGGCCTTCATGTTTTTGGTTGTTTTGATGGCTGCTATCACCTTATCAGCAGTTATTATTAACTCAGCAGGAACAACTAGGGCAGGCTCATGCGGACTCAGCAGGGCACGACCTCAGTTATGGAAATCCACTAAGTTCTTTCCAAATGCATTGGCTTTTGCAACAGCTGTTAGTAGTTGGGAAGGGTCCGTATTTTGACCGGGAGAGGCAAGGGGAGGTATCGGACTCGGCTTATTTTTAAGGATTTCAGTCATCTTCCGGAATGGCTTTGTACAGTCTGAGAGTGAGAGAAGATGGTTAGCAAATTCTCGATTTCTTTGATCCATCAACCTGGCTGGCGAATTAATGTTGGTCTTCAGGTGGGGGAGGCCAGAACGTTGGTATTGGTGTCGAATTATATTACGGAGTCGAATGAGATTCTTGGTAGATCTGTGTAAGTTCATAGAGTTACTCACCAATCTAGAAGCTGGCACGTGTTGATCCCGGGCCTGGGATATCGCTTCGTCGATTTGCTGCAGTCACTGGTCGATGTCTTTACACGACTCCGTCTGAGAGCCGTAGTCAACGGATGAGTCGACGTACTGCTGAAATAGCACCCGATGGAAATTGCGCCCAAAACCTTGAAAATCGGTTGACGGAGGAACCTACTTCAGTCACCACCGGATAAGGGTCCATACTGAGTTCTTGATGGACGACAGGATCAGAGATGTTTGCCATGTTGGTCAGGAAGAAATTCGCTCAAACGAGTGAGAGAATCCGGGCTCAAGATGGTGTAGTGTCCATTCTCGAAGCTTTACTGGACGATGGTACCAATGGGGTTCCTCCGGGTGTTACCACAGGTTTGGTGCTTTGCGTTGAGGTCACCGGCGATAATGAATTGCCCTCGCCGCCTACTTCATTTGATGATGTCTTGCCGTAGTGCCTCTGCCGAGCCGTTTCTTGTTTTTTGCTTGCCTGAACACTCCGATGGCCTTGATGACTTTCAGCCCGAAACTGGGCAGCGAGCGGCAGCTGATGTTGAGCCGTAATGCGATGGCCACTCCTGAGTTGGTTCGATCCAGCCTTACAATCCGAAAGTCGGAGATAGGGCTGAGGTGCGTCTCTGTGATTGTGGCGATGTCGATATTCTCCTCTGTTAGGAAATCGATGCGCTGAAGGGTTTTGTTCTTAACAGAACACGCGTTCCAATTGAGGATGTCAATGGTTTCTTAAGGGCCCATCTTGGTTCATGAAGTTGTGCAGCAGTTGCTGGCGTCTTCGATTTGTTGTTCCTCGGGACGGCAGCTACCCTACCTCTACACATTGCTTGTACGAACTCATTCATCCATCATCATCAGACGCATGGGCTGAGGTAGAGCTTGAGCCTGAGCTTTCCCAGGATCGGGGAGGCACGTTTTTCACTGACGGCGCTGTGGCGGCTATGGCGAGTCGTTGTTGAACTGAAAATGCTGGCTGGTGGATTTCCTGCCGATGGTTCAACAGATTCGGCACGCTGTACCTAAGCGGCGGGAAGTTCTCGACCGTGTTCGGAGGAGATTGATGTCGGTTTCGCCCATTCACGGTTCGGGTGTACGTCTTTCTGCAGATTTCAATGAATTCCGCACCCGTGCAACAGCTCGATTTCATGTGACAGTTCCTTGTCCTATGGCCGAAGGAAAGGCACTTCGCAAATTGCGTGGAGTCATGATCTTTGCGGCTCCTAATCAACAATTATGTTGAAGAGAACTCGCACTTTGTAGAGCTCATTCATTTTGACCGAACCCTTCTCCAGGTGGGCCAGATAGCGCAGATACCGATGGTTTCGTGCCTCGGCCCGCTTCATGGGGAACACCTTGATCGGCTTGAGGTTAAGGCGTTTCAGTTCCTCGACAGTATCCTCCGGCGGGTAATCCGGTAGTCCACGAAAAACACCTTCAGTGGCTTGCGTCCGAGGATGTCGTAAGTGTAATGCTCGAGCTGCTTCGATTCCAGGAACCATCTTGTAGCTTTAAAATCTGCTTCGGTGGAGCAGGCGATCTTGTTGCCCATGCGGCTCGTTCCTGAGCGCAGCGATTTCCTTCGTGGTGGAGAAGAGTGCCGGAATTTTCCCTTTTTACAGAACCGTCTGCTCGGTGACAGCTTGAACGGGAAGCGTGGCAAAACTGTTGCTGGCCAGTAGTATGGCATTGTGATCCAAAGATCCGGGGTAGGCATCAACATTTGTTGGCTGCTGGCAACAGCTGACGTTATACAGTGGATTGAGACGGAGGCGCTCGCTTTTGTGTTGCGTGTCATCGCAAGAGTGATAAGTGTCGGTGGATTTGCTGCTAACTTCTGCAGCTCAGCTTTGAAGTTTGCCACCACGAGCAGGTGGCCAAGCGTCGAAGAGACACGAGGAGTGCCCGGAATCGCGGCGTCGAACGACGAGCAAAAAGGAATCGAAAAACTACACTTTCTATAGCGCGAGAAACGAAAAAAACCCACACAACGATATCTAAGTTGGATTACCACCTAGGACAGGACCTGCCAGCTGTTAGTGCAAAAACAAGACCATTAACCTGTCAAAAAAGACCGTTTTTTATTGGTCGCTTTGACAACCACCTCCACCGCCTCCGTCGAGTTATGTTACAAGCAGGCAGTATGTTGTTGGTTTGGCGGTGTTGCTAGTAGTCACTGATTTTTCACTTTTTTCGTTTGTGACAACTAGAACAAAAGTTCACTTTTGCAGTGGTTTATTTTAAATCAGTTCGAAATGAAGTGCAAAGCGATAAATTGTGGTCGCAGTGACGTGTCACATCCGGGTGTCCATTTTCATCGGTTCCCGAGAGATTCAATCGTTCGCCGAAAGTGGGTGAAAACCTGCATTGGGAACGCACGTGAGGAAGACATTCTCTTGCTCAAGATTTCTCCCCACAGCAGAATTTGCAGTGTAAGCATCAATGAAATTCAATGAAACCTTTTTTTTTTTTTTGTTGGGGCGTAGAACCACTGCGTCCACTGAGTTAAACTTTTGTGGTATACCCCTGTTTACTATACTAATTCGCATCTTAAAGCTAGATCACCATTTGTCAAGTGACCAGCCTAAGACGCGTCTCCCAGTCAGGCAAAATTGAGTTTATAAAACCCACCACCTTACCAGGATTTGCAGTCCAAATTTCTTTAGGTTGCATATAGCCACTGTACAGAAATTTAAGTCTGCTCTTGTACACAGCATCACAACTGCAAAGCAGATGTTCCGAGGTTTCACGTTCCATGTTACAGAAACGACAGATATCATTCTGAACCTAGCCAATGTTTTTCAAATGATATCTACTCGGGCAATGTCCGGTTACTAGGCCAGTATAGGTACAAAGAACTCTCTTATTGAGCTCCAGAAGCTTTTTACTAATTGTAACATTTGGAATTATAAACCTTTTCGCTTGAAAACACTTTGTGGTGACCAACCAATTGGTCATCACCCTTTGCTCTTCCCAAGATTTTAATTCCATTTTTATGGCACAGTATGATATACCGCAGAATGGTTCTGGGCCAATAAACTGTGCATTTGAACCTTGTTTAGCAAGCTCGTCTGCCCTTTCATTGCCTTCAATGCCACAGTGTTCCAGAACCCAGAATAAATTTACCGAGTTCTCTTGGCACACCTTTCGCAATGAAATAATGCATTCCCAGACAAGTTTGGATGTACATTTATAATTACTTAACGCTTTGAGTGCCGCTTAGCTGTCTGTAAAAATACAAATATTTGCATATCTATATTTTCTCTTCAGACAAACGTTAACACATTTTATTATAGCAAAGATCTCCGCTTGGAAAACCGTTGGATAGTTTCCCATCGCCACTGAGATTTCTACCCCAGGGCCGAAGATTCCTGCTCCCGTTTTTTTTTCAATTTTTGAGCCATCTGTGAAGAATTTTATTGAGCCATGACGAACAGTGGGACCTCCGACTTCCCAATCTATACGTGACGTTTCACATATCTTGTAAGGGATGTCATGGTTTTCCACAGGTTTCATCCAGTCTCCATTCATATACATCACTGGCCCATGTTGAAAGCTTTGTGAAATGCTCAGGTGACCGACTAAGTCACCAGAAATGAATGTTTTCAACCGTTTAAGTCTAAGCATACTCTTTTCCGCTTCTAGTTGCACGTATTCGTGCAAAGGCAGCAGATTTAGCATTGCATTCAACGCATTTGAAGGAGTGTTGCGCATCGCTCCTGTAATAGCAATGGACACTAGCCGTTGAAGTTTTGTAAGCTTTTTCTGTGCAGTAGCTTCTTTTGTTTTTGGCCACCACACAAGAGAAGCATTCGATAGTTTTGGACGTATTATCGATGTATAAATCTACATTATCATTTTTGGTCTTAGACCCCATTTTCTGCCAAATGTTTTTGAGCAAATCCAGAAAGCACTGGTTGCCTTACCGATCACACACTCAAGATGAGCATTCCAGTTCAGTTTGGCATCCAGTATCACTCCTAAGTATTTAACCTGTTCACTAAGATGGATCTTTAATCCTCCTAGCTGAAACGCTTTTAGACTAAACTTCCTTTTCCTAGTGAAAGGTACAATTATTACTTTTGCTGGATTAATGCTAAGGCCCTCCTTGATACAGCAAGACTGGGTAAATTTTAGGGCCCATTGCATTCTTTCTGAAATGATGTTGTCAAATTTCCCCTCACTATAATGACTATATCGTCTGCAAAACCCACAACCTCGAAACCTTTTTCCTCTAAGCTTCTTAGAAGCTCGTCTACAACTAAGGACCACATAAGTGGTGAGAGGACTCCTCCCTTGCGGACAACCTTTCGTTGCCCGTATTGTAATAGACGAACTTCCCAGCTCTGAAAGTGATTTCTCGTTTTGCAAGCATGGTATGAACCCAGTTAATTATGTTCATGTCAAAGTTCCTTTTCTTCATGGCACGAGCCATAGATGAATAGGAAGCGTTGTCGAAAGCTCCTTCAATATCTAAGAAAGATCAAAGTGCTATTTCTTTTACCAATAGAGCTTTTTCTACCTTTGAAACCACACTATGCAGTGCCGTAACTGTTGACTTACCAGACTAGTAAGCAAACTGGAACTCAGATAGTGGATGCTTGTTCATGTAATTTGAATTGATATAATCATTCAACACTTTTTCCATAGTCTTTAATAGGACTGATGAAAGACTAATGGGTCTGTATGATTTAGGATGCGCCTTGTCTCGCTTTCCTACTTTAGGTATGAAGATAACTTTTACTTGCGTCCATGAAGCTGGAATATGGTTGAGTCTTAAACTTGCCTTAAAAATCTCAATTAATGGCGAGATCAACACTGCTTCGCCGTTTTGAAGTAATGCTGGAAATATCCCGTCCATTCCTGCAGATTTGTAAGGCTGAAAAGATCTCAACGCATGAAACCTTATCAATTAACGTTTAGTTTGATGCAGGTTCATTTCCCGAACGACAAAAGAAATGTTTTTATTTACTTTATTTTCAATGGGATTACTGTGTAAACATATCTGGCAACACTGGAGCGATCCCAGTATCATAGCAATCATAAATTTATAAGAGGTCATCTCTCTCTGAGCTGGCAGGTCCTGTCCTAGATTACCACTGGTGAGGTCCAAACAAAGATCGAAGCGCAGCGGAGAAAATGAACGTTATTGCTCAAACGTCAAGCAGAGAATGATGTCGTCCTATAACTGACAAAGTGTTTGTTTGTTTTTTATTTTCTTCTTTTTTTTTAGGGATTTGGTCTTAACTTGGGTTAACTCTTGGTCATTCGTCCCAAAACTGACAAAGGGTTGAGTTGTGCTCTACTTTTATAGTTGAAATATTTCATCAGCCGCTTCTGATTGGCTGCTACTGCGCAACCCACAGATAAACAAAGTTTACTCTGATTGGCTTGGTAATTTAGAAGTATGAAAGGGAGAAGCCGGGGTTAGTGAGATGAAAAAGAAGGGAAAAGAAGAATGAAATGGGAAATGTCACTGCTGCTGAACGATGCGACGTTCGGTAACTGGCACGTGCAGCGTGAAAGGGGGGGTTATTCATTCGAAATTTATTCGCTGTTGTGAACAAGTCCGTCGGCTGCCTGCTTTGAGGATCAGCGGCCTGGATGGAATTATCGAACTCCGCTTGGTAGTGGGTGGACAATTTGGTGCAGTATCTGAAGAACACTGAGTGGCAGGCGCAACTAACTAACCTGCACTGTTATTTGATATGGTTGGTAAGTTGACCGGATCTGAATACGTTTCTGAAGTCTATGTCAACAATGGTAGAACTCGCTTACGACGTAGCACATGATTTTCCCAGCGGTAGCAGTAATCCAAAGCAAAAGCCGGAACCCAAGGCGCGAGCTTCTGTGCAGTGGCACATGCAATCCATCGAGTCGTCCAAAAGTGTAGTGGACAACGGAAGCACTCCTCTTTGCAAAGCAGTCTCTTCAAATCAATGGATGACAGCGGCGGAAGGTATAAAGTCGTGCAACAAAGTGGAGTTTGCCGATCGTGCTTGAATTTCCACGGCAAATGGCTGTGTAAGACTTAGAAAGAATGTGGTGTCGATGGTTGTTGCATCAAACATCATACGCTGTTACATCCTCTAGCAACAACTGTTCACGCAGCGGTTGCAACGAGCCATCTAAGCGAGACTGCAGTAAGCAAGGAGGCATGTGTTCTGGATTATTTCTGGGACTTTGTACGGAAAGCATTGTGAGGTTAAAGTCGAAGGTAACTTTGCTGGAAGATGCGGAGGCCAATCAGCAGAGACAGGTTTCAAATCATCGGCTCCTTAAGGGATTTGCAGTTGAGCCTAGAAAAACGAACTAATTTTAAAAGCAAGCTATCTAGCGGCCATCAATCGAATGGGAAACAAACCGAGCAACCATTGGAGAAACGTACGAGCTAACACTAGAAAACGACACTTTTCGGACTTTTTATTATTTTTGTATGAAGACAAGTAACAAGCACATAGTTTTTCGATCATTACTCAAAAACAAAAAAAAACCCTTCGCCAAAATTTCACCAATAATGTATGCTTATGAATACAAGAAAAAAAAAATTCTAAATTTTTCATGACTCAAAAAATGTTTTTTCTAGCTTTCCAAACAATTTTCCTTCACTGTGGAAATTTTTGTAGGAAAACTGGCAACCCTGATTTTTTAAATATCGTTTTTTGATCATGTATTCATGAATCCTACGCGTGGACAAAGTTGAGACCCTTCGGCCCAATCTGTAAGATAATTAGAAAAAATCCCCAAGCGTCTAACTGAAGGGAAGGCCATTTTTTGTATGAAACAATATACAATTCCCATTTGTAACGAAACTAAATAAACCATAAAACATTCTTTGCTAATGTTACTAACAGGTTTAATTTTCCTATAACATGTCGTTCACTGCAAAAAATTGACACGCACCCTGTATTTTCCCGCAGCATACAGAACAATCGATCCTTATTTGAATTCCACCAAATGCTACATAGACAATCAAATAATCATAGAACCTATGATTGTGATATTTTCTCTAACATTTTACTAACATTTTTTTTGAAATTTCCCACAGACGTCTGCCTCGCGTCCCGAACGTACGCCCTCCAGCACCGGTCCAGCTCTCCGTACGGGGTGAAATTCGTGCCCCGCTGCCGGGAGGACGGAACCTACGCCCCGGTCCAGTGCCTGGAAAGCGTCGGCTGCTGGTGCGTCAACGGCCAAGGTAAACCACTGCCGAACACGACGGTCAAGCACGGGAAACCGGTTTGCGTGAAGAAGGGCAAATCGAACCAGCGACGATCCTCGCCCTGGAATCCGGTTAGAAACAAACGCAGTAAGTAACATTTGTTTATACATATACACATCCGCCCGTGGTCTCGTCCTAGCAGATTGATAACACGACGATGGCATTCCAGCTATTCCTGCGCCGCGCCGGTTCGAAATATTTATCGATCCGATAATTTATGGCGTTCTCCGGGTTTTTTTTTTGGTTGTTTTCGCACGCGCTCGCAGATCGATACGATTGGTTTTTTACGAGCTTCATAATTTTCGCCTTAAGTGAGTGGCTTTTTAACACTTTCTTATCGCGCTCTGCCATTTGGCCAAAACTGGGCTTCTGGCCCGAGGATTAAAAATAAGTCACGCGGGAAACCGGTTCAACTCTCAGCACTTGTCAACATACCTCTGAATGGCTTTTTCCTCTTCTTCTTCTTTCAGGCTGCTCCCGCATGGACCGGGCCGTGTTCAACCGTAATCTGCTGAATCTGTTCGAGAACGAGCACATTCGGCTGCAGCAGAACGTGAAAGGCGGATTAACGGCCTCCTCCGGCGTCGGCGCCGTCAGCGAGAAAATTGTCCTGGATTGGAAGTTTGCCGTGATCGATGTCAACCGAAACGGCATGCTGGACAAGACCGAGTACCGGGAACTGAAGCGACTGATCAAGAAAGTGAGGCCTCTGAAGTCGGGTGAAGGGAAAAGTGCTCGAATAATCGTCTGTTTTTTTTTTTGGACTTTCTCTAACGGTAGGTTGTCAAACCGAAACGCTGCGGTAGGTCCTTTGGCAAGAGCTGTGATGCCGACCAGGACGAGCGACTGTCGCGGCTGGAGTGGGCCAACTGTTTCTCCAAAGACAATCTAACACGTAAGTTGAGGATGACTGTTTCCATCTGAGAGCCGTAAGTTTCCATCACTCGAAAGCATCATACTAATTCATGCATCATGAAAATTCCAATCCATCCCCTGAATGGCGTTTGAAGGTGCTAACAATTGTTGCAAATTGTGCAAATAGTTTCTGTTTTTTCTTCCCTCGGGAATGTGATTCAATTCAGCTTGATGAGCGTCGGATTTTTTAACGTAACCTCAACTCATAAGTTCTAAAAAAGCGAGGGGGGGCAAATACCTAGCGTTATGAAAAGATTAGTGTATTTCTACGATACATAGGGTAAGGAACGACTGTTTTAATCAGTTGTTAGGAATTAGGTGCAAAACTCCTACATTTTCAAAATTAACTCACTTTTCATGATACGAAAAAAAGCTCTATCTATCGGGTTAATCATTCGATGTAAAAATCATGATTGATTACCAATTTATCACTGTCATTTTGAAGATTTCAAATACACCATCTAGAAAACCATCAGTTTCCTACTTGCTGAAGAAGTTCGCTCAAATTTTGCCTTTATGTATTTTGCATTTGATTGCGTGTACCGGAGGGAATGTCTTCGTCAGCTCCTTCTCACATTTAGGCTTGTTGCCAGAATGGGATGTTGAACATTGAGTTGAATTGATTTCATATGATCATCTAAATATCTTCTAAATCACTATTTATTTCATGTTTCTTCCAGTCATTTGAGGTTGATCTATGCTTATGATTTTATTGCCCATCATTTGGCACTATTATATGCAACATATGTTATGGAGCTGTCCAATAGTACTCAACGATAAATAATGCTTGGCCGTTGAGCGGCAGCTATGGCAACACTGTTGCTTTTGAGAGAGCCCATGTTTCCTCTCTTCTTTGTTAGCTATGGATATAGCGCACCGGTATTGTAACGTGAAGCCTGCTGTCATTTGTTTGTTCTTAAACAAAGCATCCCATTTGTCGTAACAGTCGCTTTGTCTAACATTTTCGTGAGAGTAAAAGAAATAAGAAATACACACTTCCAATCTAAAGATCAATGGTAAACTAAAAGTTTGGTCGTGCACGTCTGTCTCATAAACTGCTAGTAGACGAATTTGTGATCGTAGCAATCGACATGTTTTGGTTGATTGTTTTCGAGAGCGGATCGGTAAAACGATGGAGCGGGTTCCTGGAAATTGACGTTTGCAGCAAATCGTGAACTGACCTATCTCATTTCGCCTTCGCACACATTCATGGAATCACACTCATACAATATTGTTAGTTTATGTGCAAGAGTTTATGTGAAGAGAACATTTTCATGATCGGAAAGCAATCCGCATGCTTTTAATAAGTCCCTGCAATTGGGAACTTTATTCCATGGCTATGAAATTTTCTGAGTATAAAGCTTGTTTCTGAAGATATGTTTCGATTGATCAGAAGTAAGCAGAGGGATTAAAGTCTAAATCTGGGCAGTTCTAATTATAGATTACATACCACCTCATCAAATGCGCTAGGTGCTGAATAAAGGGCTTAAAACCCGTTATGTACCCTATTTGGGTGGTTCAAATGATCAACTCAGCTCCATACCGCTCAATCGATTCCAAATCACAGGGTGGCCACAGACTCGGGAAAATGCGGGAAAAATGCGAGAATCCAAAATAATCGGGAAATATGCGGGAAAAAGGCGGGATTTTTTGTCATATGGAAGGAACCATACTCACACCTTTTTCAAATGATTTGAGTAGCGTTTTTGTCATTTACTTGGTCCACCGATCTCATTGTTCTGCCTGTTCAAAACGTACCTCTTAGGGCATCTTCAGCGGTGGTCTATTTTAACATCAGCAAACTTAAAAAAGAACCAGCAAAGACAGACCAACTTTGCGTTCCCCGCACCGGTGTAGTATTTCTTGTTGGTAAACCCACCAACACCTATCATCTTATCAATCTTACAATATCCAGAGATCAGAAGTTTTGGTTTTTTTCAGAGACCGAGGATTTTTCGCAAACTTTTTACCATGGATTGGTTTGAGTGGTGGTGAGTGTGTGAATGCATGCGTCTCATTTAAACGATATTAGATAGTGTTGATAGTGATAGATAGAGCCACGCCAACCTATGACAAGAAGCACTTTTTGCGCCGTTTCAACATGCCAAGGGATATAATCCTAAACATTATGCGACAACTAGAGTCAACTGATGACTGGATATGTTGGCCTTAGTTTTACATAGATGCACTGCAGCCTAAAGGATGTTAGCGTATGTCCTCAGCTAGTTAAGAAACTGATGGACAAAAATTATCTCCAAAAGTTCGAAAAAAATCTTGTAAATTCAGTGCACTTAGAAACTCAGGGAACTTATCAGAAGCTCGGTATACTTTTAAGATTTGACTTAGAATTTCCCGAGGTTTAGCTATTCTCCCTGATGTCAAAGAAACATACCATAAGGAAACTTTCCAGAAAATCGGGGAGCTTTCCAAAAATTAAGGGTTCTTCCTAGAAGTTCAGACAACTTTCCTGAAATTCAGATTGTTTCCTAGAAATTCAGGGAATTGTCCACAAATTCAAAGAGCTTACCACGAGTTCAGGAAAGTTTCCAAAAGTAAAGGGTTCTTCACAGAAGTTCAGGTAACTATCCAGAAATTCAGGAGGCTTCCAAAAGTTAAGAAAACTTATCAGATTATTTTGGGTATTTTTTCGAAGTTCATAGAACTACTCAAGATGTTCAGGGAACTTCCCGAAAATTCAAGGAACTTTCCAGAAAATTAGAGAACAGTCAAGAAATTCATGAAGCTTTTCAACAGTTTGCGGATCTTCCTAGAGGTTTAGTGAACTTCTTAGAATTTCATGAAACTTGCTAGACATATACAGAACTTCTTAGAAGTTCAGCGAACATGTAGGAGTTCAAGAAACTTCCTTGAAGTTCAGGGTTTCTCATGAATTCAAAAAACTTCTCAGAACTTCAAGAAATTCTCACAAAGATCATGGAACTCCTCCAAAGATCAGGGAACTTTCCAAAAGGTCAGCAAACATCTCAGACGTTCAGAGAACGTTCCAGAAATTCAGCAATTTTCCCAGAAGTTCAGGGAACTTTCCAAAAGCTCAGATGCTCAGGGGATTCAGCGATTCAGGAAATTTCTCAGTAGTCCTGCGATCTTCCAAGAATTTCAAAAAACTTCCCCCAAGATCGGGAAACTTTCCAGAATTTAAGAAAATGTCCCAGATAAACAGGAAAGTTCAACATTCGAAAAGTTTAGGAAACATTCAAAGGATTGAATCCTAGAGGGTTTAAGCTGTTTAGTGGAATACCTGTAACTAGAAATTAGAAGAAAAATTAGTATTTTCCATTTAATTCCAACTACCTTTGCTTATCTTGAATAAAAAATAAAACATTGAAACACTTGTTTCAAATTTTCGCTAGTAAACGCGAGCAAATTCCTTTAAATTCCACTACGAGCTTATCTTTTGACAGATAGGCCTATTTCGTCTGCTACTTACAGACTTCTTCAGTGTCGAGTGCTCTAAATTTAAGTCTGAATTTAAGGTCAATTGGTTGCGAACTCGAGCTGCATTGGCCCTTTGAGGTTTTTACGGGAATTGCTGGATAACCTTACTTTTGATCTTATCGTCCTTGCTATTCGGTTTAATAGATTCCATCTTCCAGCTTCAATGTTGCCGAAGCCCACTTCTCGATAGCACGTCGGTATAATTAGAAATTAATTTATTTATTCCAAGTTTTACATTATTTCCATTCATATATTATCCTCCCGCTAAGTAATTTATATTTAAATCTTACATGTTATGATTTATATCATATTGTGATAATATTGTTTTAACCTTGTCTATTCAGTAATTTTAACATGATATCTATGCCTGTGTGTAAGAATAACAGTTGATTACTTAATACTTTTTTTTTTATATACAGAGAGAATTGAAGATTGCAATGATTTTTGGCTAAAATTATGAATTACACTAAAGATTTTTTAAACGTTTTTTTTGCAGGGATTGTGGAATTAACGCAGTTTTTTCTTTCTTAACCTTGCTCATATCGAAATTCGTGTAAAAAAAGCCGCGTTTATTCTTGAATCGCCGTGCAAAAACAACCGTGTAAAAAACAATTCTTTCTATAAAGTATGAAGAAATCAACTGTTATTCTTACACGAAGGCATAGAAAGCCTTTTAAAAATACTAAATAGGCAAGGTTAAAGCAATATAAACACAACTGTAAAGCCAAATTTAGGATTAGATATTTTGAACAACTTTGCCGAAGACTTAAACTTTCCATCTTATCCAAATCACGAGATAGAACAAGTTCAAATGCCCAATTTTGTATGCTCACTGGCGCCACGTAGCGGTGGAATTCCAAGCAGAACGGTCCATCTGTTGAATGCTGTTGACCTTCTGAATAACTTAGCCGAAAACTAGAATTTTCCATCTTATCAGAATCCCGAAATAGAACAAGTTGAAAATGCTCAATGTTGCATGCTCACTAGCGCCACGTAGTGGTAAAATTCCGAATGAAACAATCCATTTTTTGAATGTCTTTGACCTTCTGAACAACTTTGCAGATATTAAGAGTCTCGAGATATACCATTATGGATGTACCTGTATTGTCCCTGCTTATCCCCGGTCACTCCCCGGTCACCCGAGCATTCACTCCGGTCCTATTTTGTGTTCTAGCCCTGGGGCCATCGCTTGCCTCTTTGACCTTGTTGAGCTAATACATTCCACTGTTCACAACATTTTCTAAGTGTTTTTCATTGCAAAAGACTGAACATTTTATCGCAATTTTTTTACACGGATTTCGGAATTAGCGTGGTTTTCTTTTACACGGATTCCGGAATTAACGCGGTTTTTCTACACGGTACTTATCCCCCGAGTAAAACAAACCTTAGTGTATTTTGCTGGTCATTTATTCTAGAGTTTCAACGTTCGCAATCCTATCCCTAGTAGCACACTTGTTGCCTGTACAAGATTCTGGAAAATTACATCCAGATTCGTGTACTGACCTACAACACGAAAGAGTCCCAGGTATGTGTCCAAACCTTCCGCAAAGTTTTATCATGGGCCCGGTTTTGAAACACAATGAACGCCGAAGTGTTGAGACTGAAGTTCCCTGTAGGGGTTAAGATTGTGGGTTTTGCGGACGGAATCACTCTTGAGGCCCACGGCGAATCCATCAAAAAGGTCGAGTTGACGGCTACTCATTCTTCCGGAATAGAAGAAGGGTAGATGAATTCCAGGAAACTGGAGTTAGCTCTTCACAAGTGGGAAGAGATTGTGGTTAACAATCGGAAATCAGAGCAATAGGCAACAATAAGTGCGGGTAACTGCACTATCACCACAAACCGGTCCTTGATGTACTTGGGAGTCATGATCTGTCAAGCTGTCTTCTGCTAGCTACGACGATTATGCTTACAAGAAGGCTTCCACGGCTATTTCGGCACTGCCTTGTCTTATATCCAATAGCTCGGCGGTACAAGGAAGCAAGAGAAAGCTCTTGGCTAGCTACCTAGATAAGTTATACGCAGACTGTACGCAGGCTAATGTGCCTGAGAGTGGCCAGCGCGTATCGCACCGCGTCACTCAACGCAGTCTGCGTCATAGCGGGTATGAAGCCTATTGGCATCACCATACAAGAGGACGTAACGCGGCACAAGGGGCAAACGATAGACCACTAGACCAACATCTATGGTCAAATGGCTGTGCGAATGGGACAACTCCAAGTTAACTTCCAGTTTACGCAGATCCTGCTTGCTCTTGGTTGCTTTAGAAGTTTGCCCAAGTAGCACACTACGGTCATAGTTAGTTGTAGTAACATGATTACAACTTAGCAAGTCATATTTATGTTATCTCAACCAAATGGCATCATGTGTGCTACTAGGGTGGGCGCTACAGGCACAAGAAGGTTGTAGTGGATCCAGGATCTCGCAACTTTCGAAGATCTGTAAAGAAGGTGAAAAAACTGGACGGGTTTATTTGAAGATGTTAAAAGTCTCCAAGTTCCACGAAGCTATTTCCAAGGATCGGTATCGTGATCTACAGCTTCACATTTTCGTAGATGCCAGTGAATCTACGTACTGTTCAGCAGCATATTTTCGGACTTGGAGCACTGACGGATCCCCAGAGTGGGTTCTTGTCGCTTATGTATTTCGATTCATTAAAAACCCTCACGAAGAAGATTTCCAGACAAGAGCGATCAGCGAGAGTGCTAGACTTAACTCAAGTGGTTGGAAAATTTTCTTATCCAAGAGACGCAACTGTGATGTTTTCCATATAAGATAGTCGTCCTTAATCGGAATAAATTGGCGTCGACGAACGAGTAGATGCCTTTGGAGAAAATCAGTGTTCTCTATCAGCTGTGTCCAATCCTGGGCGAAGGAGACATTCTTCGAGTGGATAGCAGAAATGAAGCGGCACCAAACCTCGAGGGGGAAATAAAGTTTCCAGTGATACTTCATCGGAAGGGAACGTTCACTGCTCTCTTACTAGACAGCTACCATCGTAGATATCTACATGGCAACTCGGAAACTATTGTGAACGAGGTTCGCCAGCGATACTACATCCCAAGGCTATGGACAGCGGTAACCAGTGCAGCGAAGGCATGTCAATGGTGTACCACAATATTCCTCTAATTGGTCGCAGTGGTTTTTCACGACTCAACAAAAAAAATGTCAATGGTGCCGGATCTACAAGTGCTTGGCTAAGATTCCCCGTATGGCACCGTTGCCACTAGCAAGAATGGCATCATTTGTACGTACGTTTACATATACCGGCCTAGATTTCTTTGAGTCCCTAACAGTGGAAAATGTTAGACGCAATGCGAAACGCTGATTACTTGTTTAACGATAAGGGCGGTGTACGGTGAAGTGGCTCACAACCTATAGACGGAATCCTGCGTGAGCGTCACTAGCGTCGGTAGAATCCGAGGCACTTACACCGAACCACACATCCAGCTCTTCGGTCATCGTGGAACGAATTGCAGCATCAGCTCGACGTGTTTTGAAAGAGGTGGATTAGAGAGTATCTCCCAACGGAGGTGAAGCCTATAACCGATGGACAGTTAGTGCTCATAGTAGGCGAAGGCAAGAGGAACGAGTGAACGAGAGGCCGTATTGTCCAAGTAATCAAAGGGATGGATGGGAGGATTCGGTAAGCTGCCGTCCAAACTGCGAGGGGGCTTATGCGCAGGCCGGTGGCTAGGCTGGCTGTTGTAGAGGTTGATGGTGATCGTAAACTGGACCTGGAGGCTGGAATATTGGCACTGTCAAAAAGACTGTCACGGTGACAAACAGGCAAAAGAGGATGGAGATAGAGTGGAAAGAGTGACATCGTCTTTTTGCAAAAAATGACAATCATACAACCGCTAGGTGAAGATCTTTTGTTTAATAGTCTTATGGTAAAAGTTATTCTACAGTCACCTACTGTTATAGAAGCATATCATTAGTTGCTCCTGCCTAAGTTCATGCGAATATTGATAAATTGTAAGTTCCTAAAAATATTTGTCTGCAGCTAAGCTAATTCTATGATGACCATGCGAGAAAAGTGAACAAAAATTTCTATACAAAGAAATTATGTTACAATACACATGCACACCGATTTTTGTAAGTGAATTAAATCTATTGAGTTACACTAAGAATCAACTTAAATAAACGTACAGCTAAAGCTACTTTTACAACACTGTGATTCGCTCGAAGATATCGAGTCGTGCAAAAACTTTTTGACGAAATTTGGGAACAGAGAGAAACACTGCTTTTGGTATATTCCGACACCCCCGTGAAAGGTTTCAGTTGCGACTGGCTCGGCAGGCAAGTGTTGTAAAAGTGTTTCCGGTGATGTGAACGATTTTGGATTATATTATAGAGTGTCTAAATCTTCGCCGGATTTTGTTTTCTGTGAGGAACCGTTTTCTTTGTTGAGGGAATTCCTCGTCGGCCAAAACAAAATGCAGAGACAGCGGTCGATCTTTAATAGACAAATCCTAGACTGTATTCACCTTGGAACCATTTTTTAACTGTTCAAAGGTGCTGATTGTATTGGCAGAAGGGCTAGTGCCTTTTTCATGTACGGGAACATCTCCCGCATTTTTTAATGAGCTCCGCCAAAATCCTCGTGGCAATGTTTGCAGTCTAGATGGAATTTCGTAATGTCAACAATCAATATGAAACTACACACTTAGAAGTTATGAATTTTACACGAGACGTAATCCATGTTGTTAAAAAGTCGGGAAACCTTTCGGAACTAGAATCTTTGTTTTTGTTTTGATTCGCTTGTCGCTATTTCTAAACAACCCGAAATTGAGTATGATTGACACAAATTCGTCGGAAGTGTGGCTACCAAGGGTAAGTCGCTGGGAACAGTGTGCCCGCCACGATGTCTTACATACTAGACGAACATCTTTCCTAACAGCGGCACTTCGATTTTCAATCCATACCACATGTGTGGCACACTGAGGCACACTTTTGACAGGTGAGCTTATAGAAATATGAAACCAGCAACCTTGCCAATATGCATTGCCTGGTTGCCAGGATCAGCAGAAAATAACAATTTGGGCTGTCAAACACATCGGCACCTTCGGCACATTACGGGAACTCCCAGAACATTGCAACGCTTGTTGACACACTCAAAAAAAATAGCACAGGAAAAAAGTGTGCTGAGCGATTCACCCCTTGGTGCCTACTCAAAAGTTAGTAAAGATAGTTTGTAGTCGTAAGATGACAATCAGTCAACATCGATGTTTACGAATTGTCAAAGTTTTACTCCTAACCACTTTTACTCACTTTTGAGTAGCCATAATTTCGACGGATTTGAGTCAATCGTACTCAAATTTGGGTTGTTTAGAGATAGCGTGTATGTTATTTTGACAGAATATTTGAAGGCGTGTTGATGTGATTTAGGGCGTTATTTGAAGTAAATCATTAAGCTTGGGACCGAGCTTGGGACCGGTGTGCTAGTACTTCCTGAACTAAAAAATATATTCCTTTTCTTTATGACTATCCAGCCGCCGGTAATGTTCTTCTGCTTCCCGTTTTTCAACTCCGCTTACTTCAGCTTCTCAACATTAGGCACATTTCTTCTGTATGGCTGCTTTGACTTTCCGGAAAAATTTCGCCGCCAGTTTTGTTGAATGTTGATGAACCTATATGTTTGATGGTTAAACCGATAAAATAGTAATTAAATACAACACTCTCCTCAACCGAGAACTTACCTGTGTTCGCCATTTTCGGCCTTCCCGAAAAACGGTGGCTGTGAGCTCTGTATCGTAATGTTTATGGACATCCTCCCTTTAACTGCTTTAACCCTCCTTTAATTCATCTGCATTTCTACGCTAAGTTTGTCGGTTAAAATTTTGAATCCAATTTAACCATAGTTTGCAAATCCACTTGACGAACTAATTGTTCACTTTCTATTGGCGTATTCGAAATGAATCTGCTATGAGAGCCAACTCTGAATTCACAAGATTTGCCCTATGAGTTTTTCACATCGAAGCTAGTCATGAAAATCATAACGCATATCTCTTGTAAACTCCTCACTCATAACTCGTTCGTTCGAAATTCGTTCAAAGTACTAAATATGGCAAAATAGTATTTTGTTTTAACTTAAATGTTTGACTTTATGTAGACATTAGTGGGAAAACACAAAAAAAAAAATCATCTCGATATAGAAGAAATTTGCGGACTTTTCCTGGAATACGTTTCATAAACCGGCGCATCCATCGTTTGGCAATCTTATTTCATCGTTTTGGCAATCTTATTCCACTCGGTTCTCAATTCATTGATGCTTTTGACGACACAGGCTATTCACCTTCGGCTTCCTCTTCATAATAGCCCAAAATCTCTCAATCGGTCGAAGCTGGGGACAGTTTGGTGGGTTGAGTTCTTTCGGTATAATTAAGTTGAATGAATGGCAATATTCGCTTTTGGAGACATTCCGTTCTGTACACCTCTGAATTAAATGTCTTATTAGTGATGAAAACCTCGGTCTTCCTACCGCAGCTATGTAAATCATGTATTTACGTGAAAATGTATCTGCAAACACAAACTTGAATTTGGCAGGACCATCTCTCCGAGCCATAGCCAAGTAGCATATTTGTCCCGGTAGCTGTTTGAAATCGGCCTTTACATAGGTTTCATCATCTATGAGCCATTGAATTTTGTCAACACCTGATCATACAGTTTTCTGGCACGAATTCTGGCCACATTGTTCTGCTTTTTAACCCTATTTGGTTGTCTACATGCACGGTATGGCTTGAAATCTTTCCGGAGACGAATCCGTTGCACGGTACTGCGTGCGGCGCGAAACTTTTTGGCCAAACCGCGGTCTGAGATGTTGGGGTTTGCCTTAATGTTGTTGATGACTTTGTTCCGCAGTTGACGGTTGACAGTACCCGCTCGACGCTCGCTTCTTCTTTTTCTTCTTCTTTCTGTTTTGCGGTATCGTGTGTCAAAGGGATGCCAGATATTTTTTTTCAAATATCTGTGATAAAAATTTGAAATGTCGGGGAATGTCTATAAAAGTCTGTTATTTGTTTTTTTTTTTTCAAAATTAGACTTCTTTCAACGAAAAGACGTAATAAGAGAGCGAGTTATGTCATTTTCGCTATATGTGTGATTATGTAAACGTTTCTGCATCTTTTTCTTGGATTGTTTGTTTCCCCCTGAACTCCAGGCAAAATTCCTCATGCACTTCTTGGCAGTCACTTCTTATTTTCTTCGACATTCACGTTCAAGAAACCAACCTTACCCTCTAGAAACATTTGGTAAGTTTTTTTCCTGAGCATAGTTACTTTCTAAACTTCTGATAAGTCCCATCCTGAACTAGGAGGGAAACTTCCGTCAAACTTTGGGAAAGTACTCTCCAGAATTTTTGGAACATCTTATTGAAGTTGTAAGAAGTTTCTTCCTGAACTTATGAGAAGTTCTTTTCTGAACTTCCGAGGGGAGTATTCTCCTGAACTTCAGGGATGTTTGTTTCTGAAGTTCTGAGAAGTTCCTGCTTGAACTACTAGAAAGCTCCCCCAATACTTCTTCCTTGAACTACTAGAAAGCTCTCCCAAAGTTTCTTCCTGATTAATCAAAAGTATCTACCTGACTTTGAGAAGTTCTCATTCTGAAATGCTGGAATGTTCGATTCGAACGTTTAGGGAAGCTCTCTAGCACTTCTGGGTAGTTCCAACTAAACGTTTGGTCTCTTCGGAACTTCTGAATAGACCTCTTGTGAACTTCGGAGGAATTCTTTATTGAATTTTTGGAAAAATTCTTTCTTGATCTTACAGGTAGTGCCCTCTCTAGTAAGTTTCTTTCTGACATTCGGGGGAGTTTTTTCTTGAGCCTATTCTTACCAAACTTCTGATTGGTCCCATCCTGAAATGCGCGGACATTATTATTGAAACTTTGGGAAAGCCGTCTCCAAAACTCCTAGGAAAATTCCCTTAAATTTGTTCTTGAAGTTTCTTCCTGGACTTCTGAACTTTTGGGAAGTTTTCTCCAGAACTTTGAGGAAGTTTTTTCCGGAACTATTGGGAAATTTGTGCTCAAATTAGAAAGAAGTACCCTCAATGCTCCTGTAGAATGAATCTTTTCTGTTCTCTCTAAAGAATTTTGATAAATCTTTATTCTGATATTTTGAAATGTTCTCCTCTGGGCTTTGCCAAATCTGCTTAGCCTAAGGATTTTTTTCCTGATATTTTGAGAAATTATAGGTAGTTCCCTTCCTGGTTAGTTTCCGTCTAAAATTTGGGGCAGTTGTTTTCTAAACTTCTGGGAAGTTCAATCTTGAATTTCTGGGAAGAACTCCAAAACCTCTGAAAAGTTCCTAACTTCAAAGAAGTCCTCTTCCCTCCACTTCGTCCTGAAGCTCTGATAAGTCCCTCTCCTGATTCTTGAGGAAGTTCTGTCCTGAAGTTCTGGTAAGTATGATCTTGAACTTCGGTAATGTTCGGTCGTGAACTTTTGAAGGTTCTTCTGGATTGAACTGCTTGCTCCCAATACTTCTGAAAGTTTCTACCTGACCATCGGAAAAGTTTTTTTTTGAGGTAGTCTCTTCCTCGGGAATTATCTTTCTGAAGCTCTGGGAAGTCGTCTTCTAAACTTTCCAGGATGTACCCTAAATTGTGGGGCTTTTCTTTCTATACTCTAGGACTAATTCAGGGATATATTTGTAAATCCATAGTACAAATGTACTGAAATGATGCATTCAGTAGTACTTTGGAAAATTCAGAGTTTTAAGATTTATTTCAATAGCTTAGAACTGTTTCAGTTGTTCTGTCCCCCGAGTAGCAACCAACTGGGCTTTAGAACAACAAACTCAGCAACCTCTTTTACGGTAAATTTCTTGACTTTCGTTGTGACTTAATAGGAAAGGACCAATATTACCAACACTTTGACAATAATTTTTCACAAGGGATTGAACCCTATCATAAATATGGACTCCGTGTTACCTCGGAAAGGGCCTATACGATACTTATCCCACCGTATGGCCCACCGCTTTCGTTTCTTCAAGGATTTCTACTTTAAATGATACCTACGATATTTAAAAAAAATATTTCAACAAAGCTTCTTACCGTATCTACAATACTGTTCAGATCCTTGTACGTTTTAAATCCGAAGTTCAGAGAATACCTTTATATGGAATTTAAAAAATATTTCAAATATCTGTAAAAGTCTGCAACATAAATGAAATGTCTGCTAAATGTCTGCATCGTTTGAAAAGTCTGCAACAAAAATGAAAAGTCTGCAAATTTACAGACATGTCTGTGAATATGGCATCCCTGGTGTGTCACCGCAGTATGTGTCAGTGACTGTATGCCCTCGCGAAAAAAAACTTCTGATGTTGTTATTGTTACTGGGAACACATAAGATGTCATAGTTTACAAATCCGACCACTAGGGTCGCTGTAAGAATCAAAAATGTTTGTTCCAATACTAAATGGACCACACCTTAATGTGGAACATTAGTTTTCCCAAGCGCAAAATCCTGTCGCGAACGGTGTACTCATTTTCTACCGTCTCAACCGGAATTTCACTGACAACTGCACAATTGAGCGAATGTAAACAATAAACTCTAGAGATAAACTAGGAAAAATTTGGTTAATTTTGGTCTAGTATGAAGAAAGTTACGCAAATTTGAAAGTGTTGCAATAGTTATCGACTCACCCTTTAGGGAGTGTAGAAGACAAAGGTTTTATTTGCTGAAAAACGGAGACATGTTTCCTTCGATTTGATCCAATCGATTGCAGTAACAAGGGTCTATGAACAAAAATAACGAATCAAATGAAGATTGACAGGTATTACACGGGAAATAATTTGTTCTGGAAAATTGTAAAAACAGGTCATGATTTCATGAATATGTTGTGTTTTCGTGTTATGAATGTATACCATAAAATCGTGAATCGGGTTAAACCATGTGCTGAATTCCTTATACTGAAAATGTTGTTCATGAATCTGGCAAATCTACTTTATCGACTCTAAACGAAAATAAAAAAAGTATATCCTCCGTCAGGAATTCTAGCCTAGTGTTGATGTGGAAAGCTGTGATAGTACATGGTGGTTGTACTTGAAAAAGAGTCATGAATTAATAAAATAAGTTAAGAGTTTGTTTCATGATTTAGTATTCTTGATAAATGAAATGGATTTGTCTCCGTGTACCCGTTCGTTCTGAAGTGGATCAATGAACTATGATCAAAGACTTTAAGAACTATGATCAAAGACTTTCGGGACCTTCAAGTACTATAGCCACTTGAGTTTTCTAAAACAACACTCTTAGAAAAAAAAAACATGTTAATTTCGGTGATCTTAGGAACTAGTCAAAAGAGACGTAAGAACCAAACAATCATACACACCTTTCGTCGAGTTGTTTCTGATTCAACTCCTGTACACTTAGTTTTACATGAAATCTTTGTTTATGTCCCTTAACGTAAATCAAATTCGGAACGTTTGTTCCTTAGCTGGTTCAGTATAAATTTTGCAACACTTGTAGCACTTCAACCCATCAAAACCTAATCGAATAACTTTGGTGACTAACACACATCCTCCCATATCACTAGCCTTAGTATTAGTATACAAAATGTGATAAAATGTTTTGTAATTAATTGTTACTTCATTCTCTTCCTCACTCTTCTCTATTGTTCCATTTCGATTTGGTAATTGTAATAACCTAATCAAACATAATAAAATCAACACCACCAACCACCACCACCACCAAAAACAAACCAAAACAATAAACAACGGAAACTTCAAAACAAACCAAAATCCACCCTCTCCCATCACTCTCAATCGCGTGACCATCCCAGCCGAGATGGATCACCGGTACCACCACCACCCACAATCATCACAATCATCACCATCATCATCGTCATCCGCCGCTGCGGCTCATCAACACCACCATCAGCAGGCGAATCAGCGCCACTAGCTATACCCCAACCAGCACCACCAGCATAACCATCATCATCATATGAGTGGCGTTGGCGTTGGCGGCGGCGGCGGCGGCGGTGAAACGGTGGTGGCACATTAATCGGTGTCGGTGTCGGCTCCTCACATTCTTCCTCTAGCTCTAGCACTAGCTTCCTCCGGTACGATGAGACACAGCAGAATAGCTCCAATGATTACACTGATTTTGACGATGAAGATGATTACTCAGAAAATGACGACGATTCGGACGAAATGCCCGATAGTGATAATACGCTACTAAACGGACTGCACTTTAGCTTTGCCGGCAAGCGGCTGCAGCCCAATCTGTGTATGTATCTAATTCGAGTCGATTGTTACAGAGATCCGCATCCCGTCCAGGTCCTCCTTCTCAAAATCCACCGATCCCAACCAACACACTCGCACACGCACACCCACACCACCCGAATTCCCGAATTTCTGTGTGATTGTTTCCGTGCTCCAAGTACAACAGTAGATGAGATCCCTCCCGCTGCCTAGCGATTCCTAGATTAGAACGTAGAATCAGTTAGAATATTTGTGTAGTGCATATATTTCCCTCCGATGACGGATGCTAAGACAAAAAAAAAATTAGAAGGAAAACTAAATGTGAAATCAATCTCAGTTTTGGACTCAGAATTGTCTTCATTTTCAAAAAAAGAAAAACGATATTCAAAGCTACCTTCATTTCGGTTTTTGGCAAAATTAAAAAAACTCTATCTGTACTTTCATCCTTAACATCTGTCATTCGATACGTTTTCTGTTTCTTTTTTTTTCTAGTGTTTTTGTTTTTCCGTTTCCTGTTGCAGCGCACGTCGGTTAGAAGATGCTAAATGATGGATTTTGTTTTAAATATATTGGTGAATGAAGTCCGTTTTTTTTAGTTCTTCTAGGTTGAACGATAACATTTGAACGTGAAATTAAGTGCCGGGGTTGTTTTGTCAGCTTTAGTTCAGCGTCGAATGTGCGAATAAGCCCTTAAACAGCGCAGATAATGCTTTAAAGACTATGATCTCTTTAGCATGTTGGCGAAAGCCTGTCCATGTTGCAAGTTCGTTACGAACATGGTCTAAACTCCATAGTTGGTCCTATCGTCAATCCAAGGTCGATTAACTCATTCATCTTAAGGGAAGGTCCATTAATTATGTCACGGTGTAAGGGGGGAGGGTGGGTTTGCGAAAACGTGACGATCCATATAAAAAAATTTGAAGGTCCATATAATGCATAGAGAGAGGGTGGTGGGTATAAAAGTCACTTTTGCGTGACGTAATTAATGGACATTCCTAGGGAACGTCCATTAATTACGTCACGCAAAAAATGACTTTTTATTAACCCCTCCTTTTCCACGTTTTTGTAAGGACCTTCAAATTTTTTGTATGGATCGTCACGTTTCCCAAACCCCCCTCCCCCCTTACTGCGTGACGTAATTAATGGACCTTCCCTAAGCGTGAGTTTACTCTGAAAGTGTTGTAAATTCTGTAACTATCTCTATCTCCATCTCTATGACCGTTGCTTTTAGGGTTGCTCACGAGAAATCAAGTTACCAACTACGCGTGTGCATTTTCGGCCAACGTATTATTTCGGAGGAACTTTAAAGCTGCTTAGAAGCTTGCAGTTCGATCTTTGGAACTTTGATATGAAAATGTCAGAAAAATTGTTCAAATATTTGTTTTGAATTGCAAAATTTCTTACTTCCTCACTGGCCACCCAGTTGTATTGATGAACAAATGGTTCATAGCTCTAAATTAAAAACTTTGGATGTGTATCTGGCAATTCCAAAGAAACAACCCAACCAACATCAGTATCGCATGTTCCTTACCGCATATTCAAACAAATTTGGAGATGTTATTAAGCTTTCTAGTAGAAAAAGCTGAACAACCAAATTTGTTTGCACAAACAGTTATTGATGTTTATTGGGAAGGTATACGATCTCGCCGAATTTTATAAAAGTTAGTAGTTTTGGTCCTTATCAAAATATTTTAGGTCATTATTTTTTATTTCCTCATTGTGGTCACCCTACTTCTGCGTTTGGATGGTCCGAAAAATTGATTTGTTTTTAAAATTCGTTTAGAACCACTAAGCCGATCTTATTTTCTAAACATACAAATGAAAGGTAATTAATATACCTTTTTTTTAAATAACATAATAATGCACCTAAATTGCGATATAAGTTATGAAAAACATGGTATATCAATCAAACATAAACATTGTGGACCGTCCATAAACCATTTTGTCTTTTTGAATGGGGCAGAGAGTGTAGTAATTGGCCAGAGCACATGCTCCACTTATATTTAAAAATGTTTGGATAAAGAACAACTAAGGATGGTGCGGGGGGGGGGGGGGGTCTGAAAATCCCAAATATGATATCACGTAGTTTATGGCCCATCCCTTACTTAAAAAAAACCAAATGAGCTTATAAAAGTCACTTTAGATTGATGAGGATGCATCGTTGTCAATTGACATTCAATAATTAAAACGCGTTGTAGGATAGTCAGTAAGAACTAAGGACATAGAACTTTTGAAAAAAAAAATTACTTGAAAACTGAAATACATACATCCTCAATTTTTTTTATAAGTTATTAGCTGAACCCGGTTCGGTCGTTGCTACGCTTGCAACTAAATCAATGAAAATTTAATAGAACTGGCGCGTGTATGGTTGGGGAAGGTCCATTAGTTATGGCACGCAGTAAGGGAAGGTCCATTAATTATGTCACGTGGTAGGAGGGGAGGGGGGCTTTGAGAAAACATGACGATCTATACAAAACAAAATTGAAAGTCCTTACAAAAAACGTGGGGAGGAAGGTTTTATAAAAAGTCACTTTTCGCGTGTCATAATTAATGGACGTTCTCTTGTTGTTTTTATTTTTGTTTTTGTTTTAATGTAACCCTCGGATCGATAGTTTTTACCATGGTTTTCTTTCTGTGTAGAAACTTTTCATTTCGAAATTGACCGCAAACACCAACAATTTTCACCTGACTATAAATGCGTGTGATTTTACCATGCCTGCGATTAGATCAACCATGGTGCGGTTGATATTAACATGGGGTCTGTCAAATATACTACAAACGTTGACATTCTACCATAAACGTAGTAAATTTGACTGAAATTTCATGGTAGTTTTAAAGCTAGGCGTAGTCGGGTAAAATGGTAGTTTTTACTACAAGATTTTTTTCTGTGTAGACAAAAAATATCTTCAAACTACGCCGTATCATGTCAATTTGAACGTAGTTTTCTCTTACATAACCTTAAATTAACGTCTTGTGTATACTGAAGCACTGAGAGTAGCTAAAGCATCCCTCTTTTTTGACTTCAAACTTTTATCAGAACATGCTGCTACCCCCTTCTTGAGACCCTAGTAGCACACTTGTTGCCATTTGGTTGAGATAACATAAATATGACTTGCTAAGTCATAATCAAGTTACTACCACTAATTATGACCGCAGTGTGCTACTTGGGGAACTACCAGAAAAACATTTCTTCCCTCCAAAAACCCCAACATGCCAAATTTAGTTTCATTTGCTTGATTAGTTCTTGAGTTATGCAGAAATATCTGTCTATATGCCTGAGAGCACCACCTTTCAGTGAGAAGAGGGGTTGCAAACCACCATAGTAACATTTTTTGCCTCAAAAAACTTCACATACCAAATTTGGTCTTATTTGCTTGATTTGAGTTCGCTTGAGTTCTCGAGTTATATAGAAATTAGTGTTTCATTTGTATGAGATGACCCCTTTCATAGGAGGGAGGGGTCTCTACTGCCATAGAAGCATTTCTTGCCTTTAAAAATCCTCATTTGCCAAATTTGGTTCAATTTGCATGATAAGATCTCGAGTTATGCAGAAATTTGGGTTTCATTTGTATGAGAGCCCCCCTCTTACAGAGGGCGGAGTGGTCTCGATTTACCTTAGAAACATTTTTTGCCTTCAAAAACCTCCACATGCCAAATTTGGATCCATTTACTTGATTAGCTCTCGAGTTATGTAGAAGGTTTTGTTTCATTTGTATGGGAGCACCGCCCTCCAACCTAACAGAGAGAGAGGAGGGGTATTTGGTTCGATTTGCTTTATTAGATCTAGAGTTATGAAGAAATTACAGTTTCATTTGTATGACAGCACTCCTTCTAGGAGAGGGGAGGGGTCTCAAACCACCATAAAAACATTTTTCTCCTCCAGAAAACTCCACATGCCAAATTTGGTTCCATTTGCTTGATTAGTTCTTGAGATATGCAGAAACTTCTGTTTCATTTGTACGAAAGCCTCCCTTTCTAGAGAGGGGAGGGATCTCTGACTTCCATAGAAACATTGCTTGCCTCCAAAAACTTCCGTATGCTAAATTTGGGTTCCTTTGCTTGATCAGTTCTCGAGTTATGCAGAAATTTGTGCTTCATTTGTATGGGAGCCCCTTTCCAGAGAAGGGAGGGTTTCAAACCACCATAAGAACCTTCCGGTGTCCAAGACGAATCCAACAAAGCAAAAATCTTGCCAAACGGTCCTTCCGCTCGCGAGTTTAATCGTGAGCAAGGAAACCCCAACTCATTTTTATTTATATAGATTTTTGAACACGGTTGAAATGAAAAAAAGTAGCAAAAAATTTTCAGTTCAAATGATCACTTTGCAATGAGTTTAAGTTTAAATTGTCTGAAATTTAATTCAAGCCGTAGAAAATTTCATTATCTCTCAGAAATAATCACTCAATTTGATTTCTGTCCACTACAAGAGGCTACAAGCTTGAAGTTGTCGTCCCATGTTTTGCACGCAGCGGCTTACGGAAATCGCCATTTTGTAGCCGCTATTTTGAATATTCACAATTTTTTTATCTCTTTGAAATTTTGAATAATAATCGAATTGATTTGTCAAAACCAGAAGCTTATACGCCTTTTCAATCTCCCACAAAATAAATACATACTTCGCCTTATTTTTGCCCAAATCCAAGGGAGAGTCCCCTTAAGGGAAGGTCCATTAATTATGTCACGCTGTAAGGGGGAGAGGGAAAAACGTGACGATCCATATAAAAAAATTGAAAGTCCATACAACACACGTGACAATGGGGGGGGGGAGATATAAAAGTCACTTTTTGCGTGCCGTAATTAATGGACGTTCACTAAGCGTGAGTTTACTCTAACAGTGTTGTAAACTCTATAACTATCTCTATCTCCATCTCTATGACCGATGCTTTAAGAGTTGCACATGAGAAATAAGGTTACCAACTACATGCGTGCATTTCCGGCTGATTTTTTACCTTAAAGCTACTTAAAAGTTTACAGTTTGAACTTTTTTTTTTTTTTAATAATAATTTATTTGTCCAGGCTCAATCGAATTAACTTTACAGAGCCAAATTTTCATATTTTTATACACCATTTATCTTAAAACTAAAGTTAGGAGGATAGAGCCGATTACTCGCGGCCGTCTCGAGGTTAATAGGAATTACAAATTACGGATGGGAAAGAGGGTGGGAATTTAAAGTATGGTTTACATAACACATTAAATTTAAATTCTAAATTATCTCAACACTTAAAACTATACAATTTATGGTTTTCTTTTGACTTGAACATTTCTTGAAAAAGAAAAAAAACACACACATACACAGCATCAGTTTGAACTTTGGAATTTTAATATGTCAGAAAACTTGTTCAGATATTTGTTTCAAATTGCAAAATGCCTTATTTACCAGGGAATAAGAAATAACAGCACTCGCTACCCAATTGTATCGATGCATGAACAAAGAGTAGTGAAACCATGTGACATGCAGAAAATTCATAGAAAAAACCCAACAAACATCAGTGTTGCATAATCCTAACCGCATGTTCAAACATATTTGGAGAAGTTACTTAGCTTTCTAGAAGAAAAAGCTGCACAGCTTCTCCAAATTTATCTGAACAAACAGTTATTGGGCATTGATGTTTGTTGGGAAGATATACGATCTCTCAGAATTTTATAAAAGTTGGTAGTTTTGGTCCTTACCAAAACATGTTAGGCCAGTTTTTTTTATTTCCTCATTAGGGTGGCCCATTTCTGCGTTAGGGTGGTCCAAAAAATTGACTTTTTTAATGTATTTAGTAAAAAATCATTACTTTTAAACCACTTAGCCGATTTTATTCCTTAAATATACAAATGAGAGGTAATTCAATTACCCTTTTTAAAAAAATATAATAATACACCTGAATTGCGATATAAGTTATGAAAACATGGTATATGAAAGTTATCAAATCAATTTATCATATACATTGTGGACCGCCGATAAACCGTTTTGTCTTTTTGAAAGGGGCAGTTAATTAAGTAGTTGGCCAGAAATCGATAGTTTCTACCATGCTTTATTTCTGTGTAGAAGCATTTCATAGACAACAAAAAAACCCTCTTCAAAGTACGCCCGGAATGATTATTGGCATCGAGCACGTACACCTGATCACCAGTTTGAAGATTTGCGAAGGTAGTAGGTGCAAGCCAGTAGCTACGAAAACTCGACTCGGCTGGTGCATGTACGGGAAGAATTCGCGAAGCGAAGAGCCCTTAGAGCAGTTGAACATCCACGTCTGTCAAGAAATGAACTGTATGACTCGATGAAGAAGTTCTTCGCCCTTGAAGATGCTGTGGTGACGAAGCCGTTACAATCCGAAGAAGATCAGCGATCTCGCAAGATTCTGGAAGCAACAACAGTAGGGCGAGGAACTCGGATGAAATCTGGCTTGCTATGGCGCAAGGACAACGTTTATTTTCCAAAAAAGCTACAAGATGGCGATGAGTAGACTCAGGGGATTAGAAAAACGACTGTCAAAGGAGGTCAGTTACGAAGAAGGTCAATGAGTAGATAGAAAGTTACGAGCAAAACCAGCACATCAGAAAGACATTGGAACTGGAGATGACAAGTGTTAACCCTCAGCAGACTTGGTATTTACCATTGGGGGTAGTGATCAACCCAAAGGAATCCAGTAAAATTCGGATAGTTTGGGATGCAGCCGCCAAATCTGGTGAAGCCTTTTTCAACGATATGCTGTTGAAGGGTCCGGATCTTCTAGTGTCGCTAGTAGACGTACTGCTGAAGGTTGCCGTTTGTTCGGTTATCCGGGAAATGTTCCTGCAAATTCTCTATCGAGACGAAGACAGATGGTCTCAATGCTTCCTTTGGAGAGACAGCCCTGAGTCAAAAGTACAAAGCGTGGAAAGCAATAACAAACAACCACTATGTTGATGACTTCCTCGACAGTGTCACCTCAGTGGAGGAAGCAGTGGAGCTTGTGGAACAAGTCAAAGTTATCCACGCAACAGCAGGATTCGAGTTTGGAAAAATACTGTCCAACGATAAAGCTGTACTATGTAGACTCGGTAAAACGGAATCAGCTGTCACCTCGACAAAGAAGGAGCGTATGAACGGGTTTTAGGTGTTGTGTGGGTTTCAACGGAAGATTACTTCACATTCGACCGCAACGGACGAGATGGGGTATACCAAAACGCGATCCCGACAAAGCGTCAAGTTTTACGCATCGTCATGAGGTTATACGATCCTTTAGGATTTGTCGCACACTTCGTAGTACAGGGGAAAATATTGATGCAGGAAGTATGGCATACCGGCACAAACTGGGATGAACCAATTGTGGAGCTGCGGAAAAGGTGGCTTGAGCGGTACAGTAGGATCTGCGAAGTGAAAGTCCTTCGTTGCTTCTTTGGAAATTTCTTGCCGCACCAGATCTCTAACATACAAGTTCATATGTTCACGGACGCACGTGTAGCAGCTTGTGCCTGTGTGGCCTACTTGAGGATTATAGTTGGCAAAGGAAGTCAGTGTTCGCTCATTCGGGCGCTGTCCATCCCACGTTTGGAGTTGCAAGCGGCCATGATGGGATCTCGCCTGCTACAGAACATCTGCGCAGCACCTACCATCAATATACAAAAGCGTTTTCTGTGGACAGTTTCAGCAACAGTTCTTGCATGGCTTCGTTCCGATAGTCGTCGATACCATCAATTTGTATTCTACCGAGTAGGCGAGATTCTGTCGCTTACAAGTGTGGATGAATGGCGTTGTATTCCCTCTCGAGAAAATGTGGCAGATGATGCTACAAAATGGAGCTCTGCGCCTTAATTTGATCCTGATTGCCGCTGGTTCAAGGTCCTCCATTCTTGCGAGGTCCAGAGAGTCAGTGGCCTGCTCAAAGCTCAGCCGACATGGTGGAAACTGCTTCAATGGCCGAGGAAATCAGCGTGATTGCAGTGCATCGAACAGCCGACGAAGTCGTAAATGTGCAGCGTTTTTCAAACTGGAACAGACTGCTACGATGGCATTCGTTCATCGCGCCATCGCGTCTTGGAAACGTTAGTCGTACAGAAGGCCGCTGACAGTTCTGAGTCAAGCTGAAGCATCCAGTCATATTGCCAAGAAATCGCCGAATCACCTATCTCGTTGTGCTTAGCTTCCATCAAAGAGTTCTGCATGCCAACATTGAAACAGTCTGCAAAGAGTTGAGGCAACAGTTTCCCTAGTAGCACACTTGTTGCCATTCGGTTGATATAACATAAATACGACTTGCTAAGTCATAATCAAGTAACTACAACTAATTTCGACCGTAGTGTGCTACTTGGGTTTACATTCCGAGAATGCGAATAGTAAGATCTGTATCCACATGAATCCGGACACCTTCAAATCATTGTAACTTTTGAAATATTGCACGTAGAAATGACAAATTTCACTATGGTATAGCTGAGAGTCTATGATGAAAAAGACTATGATTGATGTTTACATTTCATGTTTAGTATTCAAGATGGCGACTAAAGAAACACAAGTGCCCGAGCGATTTTTTTACGGGCGTACGGCAAATCCCGACTTGTCAATACGGGACCTTGAAAAACATTGAATTTGCCTAAATCCACTGTTCACGATGTGCTCAAATTATTTTCGGAACGTTTGACGGTGAAGAGGAAACCGAGAAGCGACAAAAACATTGGACGTGCTGATCCTGTCATGGACCGAAAGGTGGAAAGGATATTAACGAAAAACCTAAATCTCTCCATTCGAACGGTGGCTTGTAAAATAGCGATGTCGCCTGGTTTTGTCCAAAAATCAAAACAACGTTTGGGACTTAAGTCGTATAAAGTAAAAACAGTTCCAAATCGCAACGACAAACAGAACTTGGCAGCAAAATCACGGGCTCGACGTTTGTACTGCGAAAATTTGACGAAGTTTTCATGCGTTGTTATGGACGATGAAACTTATGTCCTGGAGGATTTCAAGCAGCTTCCAGGGCTGGCTTTTTATTCTGCTATGGCCAGAAATGCTACAGCTGAGCATTTCAGAACGAAGAAGGCATCGAAATTTCCCAAAAATACCCTGTGTGGCAAGCAATTTGCACGTGTGGCAAAAAGAGTAGATTTTTCGTCACTACAGGCACAATCAACAAGGAGATCTCTGCAAAAGTGATTGCTACCCTTCATCAAAAGTCACAAAGAAAAACCTTTGTTCTGGCCCGATTTGGAGTGGTACCAAGTGAACATTGTACCAAAACCTCAAACCCGCCAAATTGCCCAGAGCTACGACCAATCGAGAGATATTAGGCTCTGATGTAGCGGAAGCTTTCTGGAAAGAAGCAAGGAATCAAAGACATCAAACACTTCCAGCAAATTTGGACAAAGACGGCTTCTACGATTTCTAAAAAGTCTGTACAAACCCTAATGGACGGAGTTAAGCGCAAAGTTGTAGACGAATTCTGGCGCAGATGGGTGCGTGAATACCTGCCGATGTTGACAAGACGAACGAAATGGTTCGAATATGTCAAGCCTTTGGAGCCCGGTGACTTAGTCGTGGTGATTGACCAGAATGCGCGGAACAGCTGGGAAAGAGGACGTATCCTAGAGGTTTTTCCTGACAAGTTAGGCCAAGTACGACGTGCGAAGGTACAGACAGCTCGAGGAGTGTTCACCAGGCCGGCAGTCAAGTTGGCTGTTCTAGATGTTTCTGGTGACTACAGTAAACTGGATGGAGCTGCTCTTGAGACGGAAGTGATTCACGGGGTGGGGATGTTACCGGCAACACGGTCCACGGCGAAATGGTTGTGAAACCATTCTCCGCTCCCTCGCGACTGGGAAGTTATCGCCGAGTAGACTGACAGATCAGACAAAGCGAAATAAACTATATCCATTTATTACATACTTGATCAGGCACTATCTAAAGTAGACAAATATTCTCCATTGCTGATTATTCAGGTGCAAGTTTAAGTAATTGAAATTAATGATTTGTAAGTGATTTGGCAGATAATTTGTGTTCACATTATACAAGAATTTATTGAATTTGTACCCTTCAGGTATCACAGGAATTGAATTACAATCGTCCTACTAGATTCCATGCAGTAAGTGGGAAACAGTACGAATAGTTTAGATTGGGCTGAAATGGACAACGAAATTTAACCAAAATATCAAGCATGTGAACTTTTATTATGACTGTTAAATGTAACCTAAAAATGTAACTTAACAGAACTGAAGTAACTTAGTAAAACTGACAAGTTTGCAGACCGACAACTGAACTAAAATAACACTGAAAATGTAAGTCAGTAAAATTTAAAACAGTCAGTTTCTTATACATCACTGAAATAATATATAAAAAAATGACAGCTTGAAGCTGCTAAGTCTGCATCTGCAAAGAACGATGTTTCGGAAACAAGTTTTGAGTTATGCAGAATTATGCTGACTTTCGGGAACAAGTTCTTGAATTATGCAGAAATTTC
The DNA here is from genome assembly GCA_034211315.2 of Aedes japonicus. Classification (NCBI taxonomy): domain Eukaryota; kingdom Metazoa; phylum Arthropoda; class Insecta; order Diptera; family Culicidae; genus Aedes; species Aedes japonicus. The sequence goes on from JASCZW010007283.1 coordinate 64,899, forward strand.
TGTTTCATTTGTCCGAGAGCTCCCCCCCTCCAAAAAGGAGAGAGGTCTCGAAGTACCATATAAACATTTCTTGCTTTCAAAACCCGCACATGCCAAGTTTGGTTCCATTTGCGTGATTAGTTCTCGAGTTATGCAGAAATTTGTGTTTCATTTATATGAGAATCCCCCCGCCCAGAGGAGGATGGGGTCTCGAACCACCATTGAATCATTTTCTGCCTCTAAAAACACCCACATGCAAAATTTGGTTCCTTTTGCTTGATTAGTTCTCGAGTTATGAAGCAATTTGTGTTTCCTTTTTATGAAAGCCCCCTACCAATGGTTTCAAACAACCATAGACACATTTTTTGCTATTAAAAAAATCCATATGCAAAATTTCGTTCCATTTGCATGATTTGTGCTCGAGTTATGTAGAAATTTGTGTTTCCTCTATATGAGAACCCTCCCTTCCAGAAAAGGAAGGGGTTTCAAACTACCATAAAAACTTTTCTTGCCTCCAAAAAACTTCACATGCCAAATTTGGTTCCATTTGCTTGATTAGTTCTCGAGTTATACAGAAATTTGTGTATCATTTGTATGAGAAGGCCCTTTTCATAGGAGGGAGGGGTCTCAAACTGCCATAGAAACATTTCTTGCCTTCAAAAACCCTCAAATGCCTAATTTTATTCCATTTGCTTGACTAGTTCGCGAGTTCTGCAGAAATTTCTGTTTCATTTGTATGAGAGCCCTCCTTCCCAGAGAAAAAGAGGGGTTCCGAACCGCCATAGAAACAAAACTTTACATGCCAAATTTGTTTGATTATTTCTCCGATCGGTAATTTCCGAAAATATAACAGACAGACAGACAGACAGACAGACAGACAGACAGACAGACAGACAGACAGACAGACAGACAGACAGACAGACAGACAGACAGACAGACAGACAGACAGACAGACAGACAGACAGACAGACAGACAGACAGACAGACAGACAGACAGACAGACAGACAGACAGACAGACAGACAGACAGACAGACAGACAGACAGACAGACAGACAGACAGACAGACAGACAGACAGACAGACAGACAGACAGACAGACAGACAGACAGACAGACAGACAGACAGACAGACAGACAGACAGACAGACAGACAGACAGACAGACAGACAGACAGACAGACAGACAGACAGACAGACAGACAGACAGACAGACAGACAGACAGACAGACAGACAGACAGACAGACAGACAGACAGACAGACAGACAGACAGACAGACAGACAGACAGACAGACAGACAGACAGACAGACAGACAGACAGACAGACAGACAGACAGACAGACAGACAGACAGACAGACAGACAGACAGACAGACAGACAGACAGACAGACAGACAGACAGACAGACAGACAGACAGACAGACAGACAGACAGACAGACAGACAGACAGACAGACAGACAGACAGACAGACAGACAGACAGACAGACAGACAGACAGACAGACAGACAGACAGACAGACAGACAGACAGACAGACAGACAGACAGACAGACAGACAGACAGACAGACAGACAGACAGACAGACAGACAGACAGACAGACAGACAGACAGACAGACAGACAGACAGACAGACAGACAGACAGACAGACAGACAGACAGACAGACAGACAGACAGACAGACAGACAGACAGACAGACAGACAGACAGACAGACAGACAGACAGACAGACAGACAGACAGACAGACAGACAGACAGACAGACAGACAGACAGACAGACAGACAGACAGACAGACAGACAGACAGACAGACAGACAGACAGACAGACAGACAGACAGACAGACAGACAGACAGACAGACAGACAGACAGACAGACAGACAGACAGACAGACAGACAGACAGACAGACAGACAGACAGACAGACAGACAGACAGACAGACAGACAGACAGACAGACAGACAGACAGACAGACAGACAGACAGACAGACAGACAGACAGACAGACAGACAGACAGACAGACAGACAGACAGACAGACAGACAGACAGACAGACAGACAGACAGACAGACAGACAGACAGACAGACAGACAGACAGACAGACAGACAGACAGACAGACAGACAGACAGACAGACAGACAGACAGACAGACAGACAGACAGACAGACAGACAGACAGACAGACAGACAGACAGACAGACAGACAGACAGACAGACAGACAGACAGACAGACAGACAGACAGACAGACAGACAGACAGACAGACAGACAGACAGACAGACAGACAGACAGACAGACAGACAGACAGACAGACAGACAGACAGACAGACAGACAGACTGACAGACAGACAGACAGACAGACAGATAGACATATAGATAGATAGAAAGATAGAAAAATCGACACGTTGTTTCCACGTGAAACGCACGCTCGAAAGAACTAGGTGTTTTCCACGTAAATTCACATTATACGTGAAAATCACATAAACGTTACGTTATTTTTCGCGTACAATTCACTGGCACGTAATGTTTACCTAATTTTACCGAAGAAGATTTGATTACGTGTTCAGGTGGAAGTTACGTGAAATTTCACGTGAAAACAACGTGTCGATTTTTTTTAGTGTAGGTAGTGAAAATCCAAACTCTGAAATGCTCAATTTCACGTTCAAATGTGCTGCCTCAAGGTTACACCTATAGGACACGCTTCAGATCTCCGAACGCGCGCTCCCATCATCATTCGCCAGCGGAAGAACTAATCTCTCCCCATCTTTCCTCCCCCCTCTTGAGCTCAGTGCTACAAGGCAAAACAACACTGGAACTGAAGGGCGACCAGGATCCCATCTTCAAGGACAGCGAAGCCGAATCCGACTGCCTGAGTGACCGGACGGCGGCTTTGGAAGAGCAACGGGTAAGTTCCGGATCCTCCTCCATCCCACTGGATGCTCTTTCTTCTACTGAGGAAATTCCTTCATTGCAGAGTGGAGCCACCGCCTTGTACGTGCCGGAGTGTACCGCAGATGGTCGGTATCAACGGGTGCAGTGCTACCTTTCCACCGGATACTGTTGGTGTGTTCACGAGGACACGGGAAAGAACATTCCCGGGACATCCACCAAGGACAAGCGGCCGCAGTGTGACGTGTACCCGGGCGTAGGAGGTCGAGAGATGCGCGGCTGCCCGGATGATAAGAAGCTGGAATTTCTGCGCGATTTGAAGGACTTTCTGAAGCAACACATTGCGAGTAATTCGGTGACGGCGTAAGTTTTTTGAAGATTACGGTTAGAATTGGTTAGAATTTTTTGTTTACTTCAGAGCGAACAACACAAAGTGGGGAAGCGAAGACGAAAAGATCGCGACTCTCAGCTTTGTGCATCTGGATAAGAACAAGAACAAGGTTTGGGAAAGGAAGGAGTGGAAAACATTCCGAGATCTTGTCACGGAAACAAGGTAAGTTAGCGAATAGTTGTCTTTTCTTCAAGGAATTCCCGTTCAATTTGTGTTAAATTTTCCAACTAAGACAACTACGCAAGTGCGGCAAACGGATGCCCCGGTATTGTGACGTAAACAACGATCGGAAGATCACGCTTTCCGAGTGGCTCAACTGTCTGCAAACCCAACGGACGGCCTACGTGGAAGGGGGATCTGCCGCCAAATCGTCCACTCTGATTTCGTCCAGTGTAGCGGTCGCTCCCGGTGTGGGTGGAGTCGGTCATGGCGGTGGCATTGGGCTACTGGAAGGCGGTTGGAAACCTTCGCTGTCTGCGTCGTCCACTTCGAAGTTCCGTGGTCCCAATCCGTTGGAATCGGTTCTGAAAAGTGATTAAAACCAACGCAGTATCACCTACTGACAGACTCTCAAACATGAACAAGAACACACAATCTCACACAAACACATACATGCATACATACATATTTACGAATGAGACTTAATAGGAATTCTGTCGAGAAAGAGGGGGCTGGAACGAGAGTTTCTAGAATCCAGCGTAGGTTTTTTTGTTTTATTGTTATCGTACGAAATGGACGATGAGTCATTGATTTATTTAGTTAGGGTCGAGATTGACAATTTCGGAGATCGAAATAACTGGTTTATTTGAGTATTGTTGTTGCTTTTGGATTACGATGTTTCATTGTTTTTGACAAAAATTTGAATTGTTAAATGAATTTTCAAACAGAATGAAGAATTTGGTTGGTTAGCAGTTTTTATTTCACATTTCATGAGAAGAGCTTAATTGAGGATGAAAATAAATTGTCGGGATTCCCTTCGTTTGGCAACCTTTGGATTTGTGTGTTGTTAGTTGAGATGTCAGAATAATTAGAAAATTTGAGATCTAGTTGGCGAGGAATTCCGAAATGCTGAGCAGTGCTGTAAATTGTAATTTCTACTCAATGAAATGCATTTGTTGATAACTCGTTCCAGAAGCAAAATATCAATTATAATGAAATTGTTTTGCTTGAATAGTTTCATCAGCTTTGTCTTGCTCTAGCTTTAACATCTAACGTGTGAGAGCTGCCACTGATGGGTCCAATTTGCCGGATCATATTTCGCAATGATTTCCCATCCGATATCCTTAGAAGAGCGGTCGTGAAATTCACCCAGTATTCGAAATTGTTGCTCGTTAACCATCTCGGCAACTGAACACCCGAGCAAAGGATTGTACCAAATTGATAACAAGTTCTAATATCAGGTTATCATTTTTTAATCACTGAATATGTTATCAACCAGGCTGAATAAACAGCCAAAATAACAGAATCAATAACAAAAAAATACTCGTTGAATATCATAATAAGAACTTATTTTGTTATCATTGCGACCAACTTGATAACAAATCCTGTATTGAAAGTAAATTTATTGAAATAGTTTCAAAATATGTTATCAATTTGAAATCAAATTCTCATGCCAATAACTGAAAAAAATATTTTGATTAAAAACAAAATCTCTTGTTCAAATAAGCTGAAAATATTTGTAGTTGTACAGTTCAGCTTATAACGTTCATAAAAAATAGTGTGTTCAAAATGATAACATATGATAATATAATTTGCCAATGGTGATAACTAAATTTGTTATGCGATAACAGCGGAAATCAAAACGATAACTGGGATAACAGAACTTGT